>CACRXK020006583.1:0-24866 GCA_902702795.2 Paramuricea clavata | reverse complement strand
AAGAACGGAGCAACAATATATTATATTGATATATTGCGTGGTTCCTTAAGAACGGAGCAACAATATATTATATTGATATATTGCGTGGTTCCTTAAGAACGGAGCAACAATATATTATATTGACAGTATTGCGTGGTTCTTTAAGAACGGAGCAACAATATATTATATTGATATATTGCATATTATATTGATAAATTGCGTGGTTTCTAAAGAACGGACCAACGATATATTATATTGATATATTGCGTGGTTTCCTATTTTAGGTCGACCTGTAAATCATTCATTTTCACGAACCTATTGATATATTGCGTGGTTCCTTAAGAACGGAGCAACAATACAGTATATTATATTGATATATTGCGTGGTTCCTTAAGAATGGAGAAACAATATATTATATTGATATATTGCGTGGTTCCTTAAGAACGGAGCAACAATATATTATATTGATATATTGCGTGGTTCCTTAAGAACGGAGCAACAATATATTATATTGATATATTGCGTGGTTCCTTAAGAATGGAGCAACAATATATTATATTGCTATATTGCGTGGTTCCTTAAGAACGGAGCAACAGTATATTATATTGATATATTGCGTGGTTCCTTAAGAACGGAGCAACAATATATTATATTGACAGTATTGCGTGGTTCTTTAAATACGGATCGAGCAACAATATATTATATTCATATATTGCATATTATATTGATAAATTGCGTGGTTTCTAAAGAACGGAGCAACAATATATTATATTGATATATTGCATATTCTATTGATAAATTGCGTGGTTTCTAAAGAACGGAGCAACAATATATTATATTGATATATTGCATATTATATTGATAAATTGCGTGGTTTCTAAAGAACGGAGCAACAATATATTATATTGATATATTGCGTGGTTTCCTATTTTAGGTCGACCTGTAAATCATTCATTTTCACGAACCGTATACGCTTCGTACGGTTCGTAAAGCCATTTCACGGACCGTACGGATTTGTCGGATCGTGAATCGTCTTACGAGCCGTACGAACGGTACGATCCGTCGAACTGTTGGTAGATCTGGGCAACAAGCATCCGCTATTGGAGACCACCTATTGCGTTTACGAGTTGATACGGATCGTGACTCGTGTTTACGGTCCGTACGAATTTGACGGATCGTGAAGCTGCTTCACGATCCGTATCATGTCGACAGTATTGAACATGTATGCTGTTGACTATACCTTCAACATTATCTATCAGTCTGTGTGCATATAATCTTAAACTAATATCTATTTTATATTTGTGGTGTTACTCTGAGTGTATATCCACACCGGGCGAGCTTGAAAAATATGCCGGCCATGGTGGGATTCGAACCTACGACCTTTGGAATACTAGCCCAATGCTCTTCCAACTGAGCTACGCGGTCATGACGGTTCGAGTAAGTGATATTTCGGAACAGAATCTAGTTCCTTCGATACCAATGTTTTTTGTTACCAATGTCGAACCGTCATGACCGCGTAGCTCAGTTGGAAGAGCATTGGGCTAGTATTCCAAAGGTCGTAGGTTCGAATCCCACCGTGGCCGGGCATATTTTTCAAGCTCGCCCGGTGTGGATATACACTCAGAGTAACACCACAAATATCATAGTATTCACCTGAGTACACTACACCAACACAGAAAAAAAATTAATATCTATTTGTTCATGTAGAAAAGGTTGTAAAGTTAACAAGTAAGTAAATATGGTTTCGAGTGCAACTCAGGAAAAAAGACATGCACGAATCGAATGAGTTTTTAAAATAGGATCTTTGAACCTGCGTGCATGCATGTCTCACCCGAATTCCAGTTCGATTCTTTAACCACAACTCTGTATAGGCGATGTTTTTACTATACCGGTTAGCTTTCCGTAGCGGCGCAAAAAAGTACCTATTCGATACGGAACTTAATCCGAAGCTCAGTGAAACAACAACACTAATCTCTCCGTTGTAAGACCATTGTATATAATTCCTCTGAAAATATAGCGTTCCTAAACGGTACGGATAGGTGTTTTTTTTCACATCGCTAGCTATATAGCTACGAAAAGCTATCCGGTATAACAGCGTAAACGTATAGCCTAGACAATCATAGTAAATTAATCGCAGACTATTTAGTCTAGGACCTGTATAGATGTTTGAATGCGTTTCATTTAGGACAGGTAATCTCAAATGTTTTAGGGTAAAATAAGCATGATTGGCGGTCAACATGGCATATGTTCCTGAAAATGACCCCGCCCTGAAACGGCAGTGCCGACACAGCTCCAACTTCCGAAAACGAAAAGCGACAGCCTTTCTGAAGTGCTTATAGTGTTTAGAAGGGTTGCTTTTAGGGGTGGTTAATGGAAGGAAAAATTTGTCTAAGTATAATATTTTACAAGAAAATGACCATGCACCACCCCCAGGTAAATTGCTAATTATGCATAACATATAAACTAATATGCCTAAAAAAAAATTATCATGGGATGAAAAACTATGCTTAATTTAACATAATTATTGTAGTTTTCATAAGGATTGTCATTGTTTTCTTTTATAAATATAATACATTTTATTTCACTCACCCCCCCCCCCCCCCCCCCGAAAACAGTCAGCCATATTTTGCCGTCTTGTTTGCATTTTATCGCCGAGTCACGCAAATATCATCCAGTTGTTGTACTTTTACATAATGATAAATGGCTAAAGAAGGTTTCCAACCAAGTTTCATAAAGTTTTGAAACAGTGCAATGTATTTTATCTTCGATATTGTGTCCTTCGATATTTCGTCAAATTGCCGCCATTTTAATGGCTCGCCGTTTCAGGTCTCTGCCCGATAAATGCCACTTCTTCGTTTTTATATGTATTTAGATTACAATATCCAAGAGTACTTCATTGTATAGAATAGTCCCAATCGAAAAATTGAAAACATTAGTTGCACTTGGAAGGAAAAAACCTCCCGTAAACCATTTAGGTTCAAAATAAAAAACAAATCATTTGAAAGTCACGCACAATCTTCGCGAAAACTTCTCGTGGACACATGACAGGGGGGGGTGAATATTTTCACGAAACGTTTGTTTGCAACCACAACAACCAGAGCACAACAACCTAACTAAATATATTGTATTTATTGTATTTTTATGATTTATGATAAAAACAATAAATATTTGCGTAGTTTTGTCATAAATCATAAAAATACAATAAATACAATATATTTAGTTATGTTGCTGTGGTGGCCAACAAAAGTTTCGTGAAAATATTCACCCCCCTGTCATGTGTCCACGAGAAGTTTTCGCGAAGATTGCGCGTGACTTTCAAATGATTAGTTTTTTATTTTGAACCTAAATGGTTTACGGGAGGGTTTTTCCTTCCAACTGCAACTAATGTTTTCAATTTTTCGATTGGGACTATTCTACAATGAAGTACTCTTGGATACTGTAATCTAAATACATATGAAAACGAAGAAGTGGCATTTATCGGGCAGAGAAGTGGCGAGCCATTAAAATGGCGGTAATTTGACGAAATATCGAAGGACACAATATCGAAGATAAAATACACTGCACTGTTTCAAAACTTCATGAAACCTGGTTGAAAACCTTCTTTAGCCATTTATCATTGTGCAAAAGTTCAACAACTGGATGATATTTGCGAGACTGGGCGACAAAAAGCAAACAAGACGGCAAAATATAGCTGAAATCGTGTTTTCGTGGGGGGTGAGTGAAATAAAATGTATTATATTTAAATAAAACAATGACAATCCTTATGAAACTACAATAATTACATTAAAGTAAGTATAGTTTTTCATCCCATGATATTTTTTTTAGGAAATAAGAACATTTAATTTCTGCCAGGCATGTTAGTTATTTTATGCATTACCTGGGGTGATGCATGGTCATTTTCTTGTAAAATATTATACTTAGACAAATTTTTCTTTCCATTAACCACCCCTAAAAGCAACCCTTCTAAACACTCTAAGCACTTCAGAAAGGCTGTCGCTTTTTGTTTTCGAAAAATAAATAAAAATGTGAAATGTGTGAAATACTGTTGATAGCTTTGTCTCATACATAGCTAGGCCGATCAGGCGTCCTTAATGTTTAACTCTTCTTCTTGGCTTTATTATGCATTTAAGCTGAACAAAATACCCCTTGCCATGGCCATGCATGTGCTTGTTATACTTAATCACGGGTTTTGCGAGCGTGGAACCGTCTATTATGTCATTATGAAGCACCCGCCATAAGATTTAAGATTATGCAAAGCAGTTCCGATCAGTGAAGATTAATAGATGTTCATCGCTTTTTAAGTTTCATATAGCTGCATGCTTATCTTAATCCTCAAAAGAAGCAACGCATGGTCTGTAGGCGAAAACAATAATATATTTGCAATATTTAAAGCAGCACAAAAGATAGCAGGCAGTGGGAACGGGGAATTGAAAATTTTGCAGAAATGGGTAATGGTTGTACAAAGTTACCTGCAGACTATGAAATACAAGTAAAAACAGGTAAAGTGTATTACGATTGTTATTATCTTGTGAAGCTTGCGTGTGTGCTTGTTGTTGTGTTGTGTTTCGTGTTATATGATAATATGGGCCATCATATGTTTGTGTTCTGATTGTTTATGTTTCTATTTAGCAATTTGTAAATATTATGTACAATCAAGTTATTGAATAGTGACTTTTTCAAGCTTTCTAGAATTGGCTGTTGATCGGTATGACCCACTGATTAAAGTTTTGTATTTATAACTTAAAATTCTCCATATTTATTGTGGGATCAATATTCGTAGTTCCACAGCTTTACATGCAGACACTTTTACAATCTAAGGTTGACAATTAAAACCATGCCTATATATATCCGCGGTAGTTAGCAGCGATCCAGACTTCAAGCATGCAACCACCCCAGAACTAAATCTGATTCAGTAAATCTTATAAGTATATGTTACACATGCAGTTTTATTTTTTACAGTCAGCTCGCTCGCATACTTTCAATACATGAAATGTTGATTGATTTTAGGACTAAATATAAGAATTATTCAGGAATATAATGTCCGAAATAAAGAATGGCCGCGGAGTATTCCATAACTATTTTTGACAAAATTGATGATGATATAGTATATAACTTATAGTTATACCATAACATAATAATTGTAATCCTGCACATGTCTCAATGGCTTCGTTTCTATGTTTGCCTGTTCCAGTATGGCAAGCGCATGTTTGTGCACGAATATATTTATCTTCGTTCTCTATCCCAATCACGTACATGCCGATCTGGCACCCTATTGTGGGCGAAACATGTGATGTGCAACCCACATAAAAACAAATCCATTGGCATTGTGGCAAGTACTAGTGACGTCTATACGAAAAAGCTAGATATAACTCGTACTAATATCGTTCCATAATTATTTCAGGGGACGTAAAGGGCGCTGGTACAGACTCGAATGTCTATATAATTTTAATATCCGAGTCAGGAATACAATCCCGTGCCATCAATCTTGATTGCACATGGCGAGATGACTTTGAAAAAGGAAATGTGGATAGTTTTAAAGTTGGTGGTATTTCACGACTTGGTTCCATCGGAAAAATCGTGCTATGGCGTGACTCGTCCCGATTGAATGACGATTGGTTTGTCCTGTGGGTCAAAATTAGAAATCTTCACGCATTGTACGAGAATCTAGACTGTTTCCCGGTCAATAGGTGGATCAGGCATGACAGAAGAATGGTTATAACGAAGTATGACTGTATACTACCCCAGTTTGACGACAATCAAGAACAAAGAGCTTTGGAAATTCTGGAGAAAAGAAGAACCTATGGATTGACAAGAAAGAAACCTGGAATACCAAAACAGGTAAGAAAATTCGCTTTCGGAGGATTAATGATTTAACAGTTAATGAATGAGGTTGAGCATGATTATAAAGAATTATCAAGTCCTACGTGTCCTATCAACCGTAGCCGGCGAAGGCTGAGGGCTTGATTCTTTGTTTAAAAGATGAAAAAGACATCCACACGTGTGGGTTCAATTCGTCAAAATAATGACCAGTTCCTTTTTCCTTTCATAAGTTCGTTAAGATGTTTCAAAACCTTTTGTAGCTGTTTTCGTTGATATTTCTTCATTTTTCTTTATACAGGGTGTCCCCCAAACAAGTCCCCCTTTTGAAATCACTCTTGTGCGTTATCATACCTTTGGGAATTTAATTTAATTGTAGATGAACAGCGGAAGTATTTACAACTTCCTTTAATCCTTCATTAACACTTCGGATACACTTTGCGTTAACGTTTAAGTTAATGTTACGACAAATATTCGTTGCTCTGTAGTCAGTTGAAACATTCTTACTCAAAATGACGGTAAGACGAATTAATTTGTAATTTGACATTTTTGTGTTGCTGTTCGTTTTAGAAGCTATTTTAAAAGGTATAACAACGCACGTTTAACAACAAAAGAGTGATTTCTATAGGGGGACTTTTTTGGGGACACCCTGTATATAAATACGAAATGTAAAAACAAAACCATGTTTTGGTCGTGTTTCCACATTTCGTATTCGTATTTCCAGATCATGACGTCATAACGTTGAATATGATTTTCTTCATGTTCAACATTATAAACTCAACATTTGGTCAGCTATAAACAGTTGATATCACGATTTCATAAAAATATGTAAAAAAATATTCATGTAAAAAGTATCCCAGTTTGTCATCAGCGCCCGCATTCATTTTTCGTGCCGCATGGATTTTTTTATACTTGACAACGTGTATGATATTGCGCTTGGACCTTGGCAGTTGTAATATTAATGAAAAGTGTAATAGCATTGAAAATATTGCACCATATACAACTGTGCTGCGTGTTTGAGAAAAAACAAAACAAATGCGCCCTCCCGCACGGTTTTTTTCTGCTGCCACTGATGATAAACCGGGATATGATTTATTACATGGCCTAAATGAATAATAATATGAATTACATGGACTGAACACGGAATTTAAAAAGAATTATCATAATTCAGTCATCGTCTTCTCTTAATACGGATTACTTGATAAAAATCACGTATATTCATCTACTGTAGTTTGAGCTTTCATTTGCGCATGCAATTGATATAAATCTCAACTGGAAGATTTAAATAAATAATTTTGTAAATTAATATTCGACCGTGTAAAAACATGCATGAATAGAAAGTTTTAAACATGATCTCCAGAAACTTTCTCTTCTACCTCTGTGTTTAAAACCAAGCACGTGAAATGAAAAAACTAAGTGGCATATTATTCCTGGTTCAATGTCCGCAAGTCTCAATTTCTATTCCCTTTCCCCGCGGTAGTACGTCATGACATTGGCATTAAAGTGCATCAGAAAAATAGGGATTTCAGCACATTTAGCAGATCAACTTGTGCTTTCTTTCATCTATTGCATAATCCAAAGCTAATCCAACTGCATGTACACACTCATTTTATAAATGGCATTACTACTATTGAACAATAGAAACCACTCAGAATGCGCTTTCTTCCTCCCAAGGGAACGGTCATCAATGATTATTAAATGTTACCATAAGAGCAACATCAGTAATCTGCTTCCCGCTCAGAAGAAAGCACTACCACTCATCATCGTGGTTGTGAATGTTGTCTATGTTAGAAAACAAAGACGGGACACGTACTATAGAAATGATCCTAAAAAATACGGTCATAACATTGAATGAAATATTTAGATCTTTTATTGCTGTATATGCGTGTGACGATTGTGGGACTTATGATGTTTTATTATCCTTTGGTTTTGCACATGCGTAGTATGTAGTGTGCTATTCTATTTTTACAACATTGTTAGTAACAAACACACTATTATCAGGAAAATTTATTAAGTGAAATATATTAAATTAAGTGAATGCATGGGAAAGGTCCTTTCTCAGTGCATATATAACTTCAAGAAAGTTTTCCCGAGCTTTTGAGCCGTTAATATTTAATAATAGAAATAATAGATAATCTATTATTTCTATGAATTTGATATATTAAGGGAAATAGTTAAATACAAGACATGTAGTTGTTGGTTCAAGTCTGAAGTGACAAAGTCGATTTTCATGGTTGTGTAATTCAGCCTTGCAAATTCTGCATCATTGAGGCCGGATAACTTATATTATTACATTTGCATTGTTTGTTTGTTTGTAAAAGAATGAGGAGAAAACACTTACCTAAATGTATGATTAATGAAATGCTGAATCAGCATTGTTGAAATACATTGTAAGCCTGGTTCTCCTTAATCGGCGATGTTCTACGATCCATTCTCTGCGAGTTTTCTTCGAAGAAGAAAATGACAAAACATTTTATGCATCAATGACCACCAACTATGGGCATCGCCAATGTTTATGGTAAATGAGAATCAGGCTTAACTAACTTCCAAACGCTTTTTGGATCACTGGGTACAAAAACCTAGATTTAGATCAGTTGTCAAAAAATACGCATATATGTAATAGATGTTGATGACGCACCTTGACGGTTGACGTCGTGCTGAGAACATTTGAGACTTTGAGTGGCAAACAAACGTTGTGTGCTTGTGGGATAAATATAAACTCGTATATTGCACATGCGCTCATTACTTGAATGTTATAAAAACACTTAATTACCTTTAAATTAACTTGAAAGTACGCTGCCGAGGATTGTTTCTAAACTACTTGCTAAGAGTAGAAATCGTCAAGAAAGCCTTTGCGCATTGGTGAGGAATTTGATAACCCCTGGCTAAGGACCTTTGAAATGTTTAGATATCGTATTATTACATTAAAGAATAGAAAATTGTTACCGAAAAATAATTCTTCTTATTCCGGACATTCCTAGATTGCTAAATTCCCAAAAGACGAGCACTTCAGCAATGATTACAAGGTAATAGTACTGGGTATCGCAAAATCCTCATTAGCATAGTTTGCCGCTGGCATGAAAATATTTAGTAGATTAGGGGAACTTACTTCATGTATGCCTATTAGTTTTTCCCGACATACTTTATTTCTGGTTAATAGTTCACCCTTTCGATAACAACGTCACAAATTCGTGCATTGTCCAGGAACATCATTCTCACGAATTGTGAACGATCGAATAGACGTTCGTCTTGATTCATGAGAGCCAGACCAAGGAAGTACTCGTGACGTAATTATGACAGGTTGAATTTTGGTAATCTTGCAAGCCAGCTAACTCTTTAGCCCCCCCCTACAGACACTCGAACCCCAGGTTTGTTCACTTGTACATGAAATCTGACCAACAAACGAAAATACAATTTGCTTCTCGGGCTTCAGTCTTCACATTTGCAATTTGTAACATTCCATCAGAGATTACCACGCAATTTGTAACATCCCATCGCTTGGCAAAAACCCTGGTCACCTCGGGTGTGGAAAAAATGTGACATATATACGAAACTGTTTGAATGCAATTTGTAATGTTTTTCTTCAGTGGGATATCCAAAGTACGAAGTACCGTTTGTTTGCGCAATCCAAGTTAACCAAGCTCACCACCGACTCCTGGGAAAGTTTGGAGGATTTGAAGAACATTTATATTGGAAAATTCAGTGTACCTGAGGTAAACGAGTTACAGGGCACGACTGTTCAACATTTTCTTATGTATATATGGACGCCATTATTAGAAATTGTTAATATAAATAGCAGAAGCCCGAATTACGTGCTTAGCTTAATGTCTCAATTATACCATCAGAACTGCAGTTACATTTTTGAAAGCCATGACGCCATGTACAGAAGGGAATTTTCAGTGATGGTTAAAGTTAGATCTGTACTGTTCTATATTAAATATTGCTTGCTACTTGCAATGTAACGCGCGTCCCTCGTATAGTTTTAGTTATAATACTGCTTTACAATTGTTTTTCCAGGGTACCAGATACTGGGAAGATGACAGGAATTTTGGTCGACAAAGATTGCAAGGATGTAATCCAAATGTAATACGTCTCTGTACAGAAATTCCACCAAAGTGAGCAAATTTTGTGCCATTGTGTCTTGCCAGGCATTCCAACCTTAGCCGGTAGCCAGAAATTGTGAGGTTGAAAAATTCACTGTTTCTTTTTCAAAAAAATTTATTTGGCCTCTGACGTTAGACCTATGCATCAATAAGACTTTAGTTAATAAAATATTGTTGAGATTTTGTTAACAGTTTTAAAATTGTTTTACTTGTATTGTTGCACTTATTCGCGATGATACAATTAGTAACTGAACAGTTCCCGCTCAAGGTTTTCCTGCGTACATACTGTTTTTATCGTATCATTTCTTTCGACAAAATTAATTGATTGTTCCACTTTTTGATAGCTTCAAAGTAACATCAGAGATGGTGAAGCCGTTCCTTGAAGGACGCTCTTTACAAGAAGCGATAGAACTAAACAAAATTTACATCATTAACTACAAGGGCGTGCTGGACGTGACTGGCATGGAGAACAGAAAGGTATAACGGTCATGCAACTTGCAAATTGCGTTCATGTTTTGTTGTTTATTTCCGAACATGTTTAATTCTTTGGTGTGCTCTTTATTTGATCATGTGTTATTGATTTACTGTTTTTATTTCGTTTATGTGACAGATATGGATACGCCTTTCACAAATTTGGAGATGTGTTATTTTTGAAATTAAAACAGGCACTGTTTTGAGAAAAAACAACTTTGCTGGGAAATCAAGCTGATCATACAAACTTGTTGTGTGTTTTCCTTGACTTCATTATACCAATTAGTCTGCAAGGCATAACCTGCAGTTTCGGTGCCTAGATGTATTCCTGGAATTACTATTCTGACACTATGCCCAAATTAATATACAAATTCGTGATCAAATTTTGAGTGTCATATTTCCTCACAGAGGATAAATATAAGCTTCACTTTTTATCTTTCGTAGTTGGCAATACCAATGGCATTGTTCTATGTCAACAACCAAGGAGATCTTCTTCCTATTGCTATACAATTGTTCCAGCAACCAGCTGAAGACAATCCGGTAATGCTCTTAAACAAAGTTTCTTGTATTCAAATATATCGTAGTCCCCTTAAGCTCCGAGTGCTTATTTGGTTCAGGAAAGCTTGTATTGGGATGGGGCACATTGGAGTAGGGGTTTGATAGAGAAGGACAGCATTATTTAGTATTGATTAAATCAATCTCTGAACCAATCATGGATTCATGGTACCTGCACATGTGTTTAAACAGTGACACAAATTTAAATAACGAAAAACAAACATTTTTCTCCTTCCAGGTTTTTCTTCCAAATGATCCGGCATATACATGGATGCTTGCCAAAATGTATTTTAATAACGCTGATTGCTCCTACCACCAGTCTTGTACACATCTTGGTTAGTGAATATGTACAGGATCAATTTAGAAATATTACAATCGCATATGATTATATGACATTTTGCTTCTTACCACGAGTTTTTTGAAATGACTTAATATCGATTGCCATATACATACATAGTATGCATGAGCGGTCGTGTTGTTGGTTGTCCTCTGAACTGAAGGTCAAAACTCACAACTGCGCAACGTCGACGTATATATAAGCCAGAATTGCACAATGGACACGTTTATTTCTCTTTTTATGCTGCCATACATGCAGACCCCGGCCCGTAATTAGGATTTTAGACTTACTGAGTCGAGCAAAAATAACGCAAGAATCCTCTACATATACGGTGGCCTGGGGGCATGCTCCTCAGAATATTGATTTTGTAAGGCGTAGAAACACGGCCATTTCCTGCATTGTGAGAGCAGTTTTAACATGATCAATCTCATAAACAGTGAGTTAGTGACACATTGACTATTATTTTATAGTCTATCAGTTTTACAGTTGTACCTCAATCCTAAAAATTACACTAAATATATGCTTGGTCCAACCTGAGTAGGTGCATAATAAAAACTGTTTGTTGTAATAATTGGGACGCCTAACTCACACTTCTTTTGAGTTGGGAATTTGGGAAACTTGTGCAGCAGCCGGCCAATGATCTCACTGTAGTTTTTCAAAGGACAAAAAGTGCCCTTTTTTGTGATGAAAAGTGCCCTTTTTTGTACAAGCTAATGTCGCTGTAAATACTAAATTAACATGAAAGGTGCCCTTTTTGTTTGGTAAGTTCGATGCAAAAACGTGCAATTTCGGTATAGTATGACGGGAAAATCCCCCTCCCCCGTCGCCAACATTTCCGGAAAAATATTTTAGGTGCCCTTTTCAATATCCAAATGTGCCCCTGGAAACCGGTGTCCCCCCCTCCCCCCCCCCCATCTTTTGATGCTTCGTACGCCCCTGACCAGAAGGGATGTTCTCTTCGCCTGGAAAAACTACAGTGTTGTCTCTCTCTCTTCACTAACTAGCTAGCTTGACTCATAGCTGGTTATGGGCTTGATGAAACCTGGAAAAATGATTGAGGAATATTTGCCAATTTTTCACTCATACGTTATGGGAGAATCTTATTAAAGGGATATGGCAATAAAAATTAACTTTGTCTTATTTGAAAGAACTTTTAAAGTTATATATGAAGTCCCTCTACAATTTTTTCATACCTTGCTTGGTTTTGGAAATATTTTGACCTAAAACAGTATGCAGTCCGCCATCTTGGTATTATAATTGACCTAATTAAGTGAGTTTTTGATGACGTCTAAGCATGGTAAACTTGTTAAAACTTCTTCATGTTGGACTAAATTTCTTCGAAAAGTTTCTTAAAATGTTGTGAGTTAATTGAGTACTAAAAAGACTTCGAAAAATCGAGTTTCATATTGATAATGACATGTGGTTCGCTTTTTACCCTACTTGTGACGTATGCATATCGAACGCACATCCAAGACGGCGGAATGCACGCTGCTTTTGATCAAAATAAGTCGATTTATTTCGAAGATACGGAATAATTGTAAAGGAAGTTTATATATCATTTTAAATGTTCTAGACTTTCAAAAAAACCAACTTAATTTATATTGCCATATCCCTTTAAGGAACCATTATATCATACTTCCTTATCACTTCCTTATTGGTCATTTGAGATTGTGAAGTGTTAAAATATGGCACATTTTGCAGAACAAAACTTAATTCCATTCATTCCCATCGTGCTTTTTGTGGTTTTAATTTTGACTTTGAAAGGACAATCTTAATTGAATAGATGTTTTCAGATCTCTGAGCCGAAAGCGAATGATTGTATTGCATAAGCTTGTGAAACGCAAGGATCTAGTAAGTCATAGATGTATATATTATTTTTGTTCAGGATTTACTCATCTGATCGCAGAGACTGTTTGTGTTGGGACTCACAGACAGCTGTCACCATCCCATCCGCTATTTCGCTTATTGGCACCACATTTCTTGTATATCTTGGCTATTAACTCGTAAGTTACTTAATAATAGCCAATATTTCAGTTGTTTAACTCCTCGAGGGCGATCATAATGTGTGGGTGGGGGTATGAAACCAAATTCTGTTTTAAGGTTACTTCACATGATGAACGTGCGTTTTAGTCTATTGAACATGGCGCAACGAATTTTAGGTGCAACTTTACCAAATTTTTAGTGAAGAAAGCCAAGAAAATACTGATTTCGAAAATCCTCATTAGTGATGGGTGTTCTGTTTAAACATGTCCAATATTGGCTGACTAAAGAAATATATAGGTATCCCATAAAAAAATCAAAATATGTTTATAGGTTACCCCAACGTTTGTCTACATATCTCTATTTGAATATTCATAGTACGGTAAAAAAAATGTGTGCGGAAAATTTCTCTTCTTTAATGGTTTTTCTGATATGACGTTTTCTTTGACAACTTCGTGAATTATCAGTGACAAATCCAAGAATCAGGGCATATCAGAAAAACCACTAAACAAGAGAAATTTTCCGTACACGTTTTTTTTTACCGTGCTTATGAAGATTCGAAATTGCGATATCTAGACAAACGTTGAGGTAAACTATAAACATATTTTGATTTTTTTATGAAGGTACCTATATATTTATTCAGTCAGCCAATACTGAAAATGTTTAAACAGAACACCCATCAAATCAAAATTTTCGAAATCAGCATTTTCCTGGATTTCTTCACTGAAAATTTGGTAAAGTTATACACCTACAATTCGTTGCGCAATGTCCAATAGACTAAAACGCACGTTCATCGTGTGAAGTAACCTTAATGAGAGGGTTGAAAGATTTTGTGATAAAAATAGGAGACATATACCAAACGAAATTTCCACATCGATTCTTCTCTCTTGGTTATAACATGCTACAACACCATGATATGTACTCTGTAAGCGATAACGAAAATCGGAAACTTTTCGGGCGTCCACATATTTTTGAAACAGAAATTGTAGAGAAGACAGGGAAAGTTCTTCTAAATCTAAACCATCTGTAACTTTGAAACAGCATTAGCATTCCCGGATTTAGAATTTTAGGAAAAACTAACTTAATTTACTTTGAATCTAAGTTACAGATTTTTTTCCAGGAACAGATTTTGTTTCACTGATAATTATATATATATAGTCAGCGTTGATTCATATATTCACAGATATTTACTTATGCATTGGATTAAAAACAGTTAAACAGTGAGTCTAAGAAGGTTTGTCGAAAGCTTGTCAAGATATTATGTCGGACCGGCAAATGGTTTGGCCCCTTGACCGTATTTAAGGGCTCCTGACCATATAGAGAGATTTCAGCTACAGTTCACTTTGACCAGATTAATTATCACGGCCCTAAAATTGTAACAGCATGGAAATGTTTGCAGCAAAATCATTAGCTTATCTTTCATTTTCACCTCAGGCTTGCACTAAATAAGTTAATATCTCCTAATGGTTGGATTGACAATACGATGACGTGTGGAGCAAATGGAATTGTTGAAATTGTAAAGAAAAGGTAAACCATCTAATATATATGGTTCAGCATTTATTATTTGATATGAAATGCGTTCAATCCCCAGAGGGATATCAGATATATCGATGATTTATCAAAGGTATGTTTCCCAAGAAATTATCTGTGTTCCTTCCTGCAATAGAATTGTGTTCCTTCCTGCAATTGGCTGTAGCTGTTGCGGAAATCCTGCCTTGTTTATATATATATAGTAATTTGATGTTTCTTCTTAATATTGTTACCAAGGCAAAGTTAGATAAATTAAAATTAAATAGAGCGTTTGCACATGACGTCACAGCCGCCATGCTGGTGTTCCAATTCAAAAGAATCTTAATTAGACTCTTTTGTCTGGAACGTCAGCATGGCCGCCATGGTTTTTGTTGAGTTGGTCCCTGGGGAATGAGTGCAAACGCTCTATAAAAGCTGATTGCTTATACTGTATATATTCACCGAATAAAACTAGTCAAAGAAAAAAATGCCAAAACCCAACTTGCTTTATGCTTTGACAAGTCCAGGGTCAAGTACCTAGGTATGTGTCAGAGGTACGTTAAATTTGGCCAGAAAATTTTCAATACCATAACTAAAGCTGGATTTCCACTTGCAAGAAAAATTTCGCTCAATTCCTTTTGAATTGTGAGCGGTCAAGAGAACTGATTTATTCGGATGGTCACAATTCAAAATAAATGAAGCGAAATATTTCTCTTTAAGTGGAAATCCACCCTACGTAGTTACGCAGAAATATGATTGAACTGATGAGATGACACGGAACGTAGGAATGAATGTTAGAGACAATTAGCCTAATTCTCACGCGGGCACAGAATGACGCATTTCAATATCTGGCTTTTAGGGGTACTGTCTTTACGTTGTACAGAGAATATAGACTATCTCAGCAATCTGAAAAGCGGCTTTTCAAAATTTGTAAAGGCCGAGACACACTGGACGCGATTCGAGAACGCGGTGCGATTTTTCAGTATTTGAAAGTTAATAAAACAGGCAATTGAAAGGAGATTTTAAAAGATATGTACGACCAAATAACTCAAAATGTTATAGTGTTTCTAAATATTTGAAAAACGCGTTATTGAATCGCGTCCGCGGTGTGTATCGGCCTTAACTGTAAATTTACTATTATTTTGCACACTACAATGTTAAAAAGTCGTATTTCGCTGCGCGCGCATTCTCAGACTTAGGACAAGCAGTACCCCCCCCCCCCCACCAAAAAGGCGGATAAACCGATAATTGTATGCATTGTATATTACTATGCAGTTGCACGTGCATCTTCTCGTTTATCCTTTGTTATTGAATCTTCACTGTGCTTTATGTACATTATTTAAATAAAGACTAAGTTCACCTTGAGTATTCGATATATTTATTCTCAAGTCTGTATCAGTCTCAAGTAAATGGCGATAATCATTGAATTGGAAGTAAAACCTTGAATATCGCGCCCTGAGAACATTTTGGCTGACATATTGCTAGCCTGCGAATACAGACGCCTCACATCGGGCGAAATGTACTGCCCGAGGGAGACTCCCTCGGGCAGTACATTTCGCCCGATGTGAGGCGTCTGTATTCGCAGGCTAACATATTGCTGGCATACGTTAGTTCGGTGCACTTAAATTCTGCACATGCCCTTCGGAAAGTTTTGAAATCAGCATGCAGTTTATGACTGCCAAATAGTGAATATCCGTTTAAATGCGCATGCTCTTATATATGCATGAGGAGTAATAAAGGATGTAGAATCTATAATTACAAAACTGTATAAATATAGTGTATGGTCTGATTACTCTTATCCTTTTAAGCTGGAGAAATTGGAGGATGGATGTGCAAGGTTGGTTGCCTAACGATCTGGCGTCCAGAGGGGTAAGAACTTGGCAGTATTATACCATTACTTATACCAATAAAGTGAATGAGTTGACGGCGACAAGGTATAGTATCACACGTTCTTATTCGGTATAGACCACTACCTATAGACCACTATCTGTTACTCCTAGTGTCTTCGTCAAGGGCAACTTAAAGTCGAATCGTGGCCTTTAATTAACATATTAAGAGCCAATTCTCTTCCCTTCACGAGTAAAATCTTAGTGGGTTAATACTTCAGGGATGGCGTCACTACGTGTCCAACTAGGTTATGATATACTCTTGTGAAAGATGGCTAAATGTAATCCCAATTCAAACATGATTCATGGATAAGTTTATAGTTGCTAGATCATACAGAATAAACGCCTTCAAATCTTTGACATTAATGACTATCAGCGCGGTAATGTCTCGGGCGTTACAAGCTCAATGCAAGTCTTTTTCCTATTGACTCAACATGCTGGGTAGCCAAAACTTGATGCCATTACAATGATTGAAATTTCTACCTTCGCCAGTCTTCAGATCTATATGAAGTTCTCATGTCCAACGTTTTCCTTGTTATTAAACAGGTGGATGATTATGACGCTCTGCCTTACTATCCATACAGAGATGACGCTATACTACTTCATCACGTCATCTGGGATTATGTACGCGAGGTACTCGAAGGTCACTATGGTAAGTGTTCCAGAATTTTTTTAAACCTAGGATAGATTCCATTAATATTATTTCCAAATTTTTCTTCTTTTCAACCGGGTGAAAAGAAAGTAATGGTTAATAATAGATGACTCTGTGTGCGTATGTTTCATACAACAAATCATACCTCTGACTCACACTCGCGAAGACTATAGCGTACAAGGTTTACGAGGTAAAAAGCAAGAACCTTATTCATTAACTCACTGGGAAAAAGTCATGAAAGCGAATTACAGCAGGGATTCGGAACCCAGGGCTCAGCAACAAGGGGGTGGGCCATGGGCGGTGAAAAAGGGGGATTAGTAGGAGAAGTGAAAGTGGCGGGCTAAGCCCCTCCCTCGAAAAAAACCCGATTAGAGTAAGACGGTGATATGAAGATTCTTGATCGCGCCCACAAGGCAAAATGGACAGAATTACCAACATTGTGGTCAATGAAAATCCCTTAAGTGAATTTAATTAAACAGGGGGCTTCAATACCCATCACAGATTTCACAGGGGGCTAAGCCGGTGCATGCATTTTTCACTTCGGTGCATGCCAGAAAATGCATGCAATGACAGTTCAATCGTGTTTTGCCTGTGGTGTTTGCACTTCCCCCGCCACTGGGACGGGCTTAGGCGGTTTGCGAATTTTATATGGCCTAATATTCAATCTTTCGAGATGAAATGTGTAAACATTTGTTAAGATTTACTCAAACGGTCACTGGTTAAAACCGTTTGTAATATAACTCTCAATATGAATGTTGGTCTCGCATCTTAGATCTTTAAATAAAAAATTGTGTCTGAAAATGCAAGAAATCAACCTCTGGGGCAGGTTGTATAAAAACGTAGTTAGCGCTAACTGCAGTTAAAAAGTAGTTAAAAAGCCTTAAAAAATAGTTAACTTTAATCACGTAGTTAAGCCGGTTGTATAAAAGTGTAGTTAGCCTTAACTGCAGTTAAAAAGAAGTTAAAGTTAACTATGCTTTAGGGTATAGTTAACTGTCCAAAACGTAGTTAAAAATGGCGTTTGTATAGGAGTGAACAACATTTTTCAGTAAAACAACAATGAAAAGCAACGGTTACCTGAGATTTTCAATCGCTATCTTCCCTGTGAATGTTTCCTGACAATATAAACTCTTCAAACGCTATCGCTTTGGTGTTTTACGAAAACAGAACATATTTTTGCACAGGACGATTTCTCGAAGACGAAGTATGGTCCATTACACCAAGAAACACTGATATATAATTGCCAAACAGCTATACCTTGGTTTAACGTAGACATCTCAAGGAAAACTGCATTCTTTTATGATTTTTGTGGCGGTTTTTCCTTGTTTTCTTGTTTATTTTTCACTGTTTTCTAGTGTTTTGAATAAAATTCCCGCCTATTTGCAAAATACGAGTCCACAATCATGTTGAAAATGTGTGTCAGCGGTCGTTACTCGCTGCTTACTTTATGTAATTTTGTGTTTAAACACCCCACGCAAGCCCCACGCACAGTTAACTACGTGATTAGTTAACTATCCGACTAACTACGTTTTGTGCAACGCAGTTAAGTCATGTAGTTAACTAATTACAGTTAAGGATTTAACTACAGTGATTAACGCTAACTACAGTTAGCGCTAATTACGTTTTTATACAACCGGCCCCTGAAGATTGCCACAAATCGTGGCATGAAACTTAAACTAGCGAGAAATTGAAACATTTTAAGATAACAAATTATATATATATATATATATATATATATATATATATATATATATATATATATATATATATATATATATATATATATATATATATATATATAATATACACCTATACCTATACACTGCATTAAAATGAAGAAAATTTGTGAGTCTTACATCACTGAACATGTACACATGGAATTTAATAAAAAATATGTCAATACAATATAATAAGACAATTAAATAAACTAGAGCTACCGGTACCTTAGAACTATGTGAGAGCAATTGCAAAGGAATACAATTACAATTGCTGTGTTGAGTGGTTATATTACTACCTGAAAAAAAAAAACAAGCAGAAACTCAACATTTCGAGCGAAGGGTATTTACTCAAACCGTTGAGTTTCTGGTGTTTTTTTCAGGTAGTAATATAACCACTCAGCACAGCAATTTCACATTGGTACTACCCACACTGGTACTGGTACAGATACAATTACAATACAATTACAAGCCTGCCAGCATGAATTGAACCTGCAGCCCTGCAATTCTACTGCAGCCCTCTGACTTAAAGTGTCCTTTTGCCAAGATGTAACCATAACTTTCTGTGTAATTATACCATGATGGTGGTGTCACTGGTAGTATATTAAATAAACTGGGATGACACTAGTATTGTATAAATGAACTCTTGGTTAGCTTGATGGATTCTTGGCGCTTGGACTCCCAGGCCTTGATGGACTCTCGGCTGTTAAGGAACTGTTCAGAATCACAGGGCAAACAGGTTCCATTCCCGGCACAGTACTTATTACATAGTTATTGTTCAAAATTTCCATCTACAGAAATTTGGCTATAACCCATTGAGTGGCAGCACTCTCTCCTTCATGAGTAAAATTGTCTGGCATTAGACAGAAAAAATGATAAAGTAGAGCTGCATTGCCACATAAAAGGTTAACATTCTCTTCAATGTAGAATATTTACAAGTTAGTATAATATACCTGTACTGCATGTAGTGTCACAACCTCGTACCCAGGGTATTTGCTCTTGGGGAGCGAAATACCCTGGTATGGCCTGGTCACTTGACCCGCGGATTTTGCGTAAAATGGCGTATTGTTTACAAGGGTCGGGGTAGTGAGTATATATTGTCACAATTAATTAGATCGCTCTATAAATATAAACAATATCCATTGAATCTTCAAAGAAATCGTGAAAGAACTGCAATTAAAAATTAATATTTATCGTGATGTGACTTTCTACTCTATAATCTAGTGTCGAGTTACAATTCAAGCAAGTTGGATCAGATTTCAACTTATAGACTTGTCACTGAGAAAGCACGCGTGGACGGCGTGGCAATATAAAGCAGTCACAAGAAAATATATATATATTATTATATATATCTAGACCGAACAATGTGGTTATTCATTTGTTTAACTGTTAGTAAAGTATATCTAGATACTTGAACCAAAATAATTTATTTATTGATGAGATGTGGCATGGAATTGCAACGAAATAGCGAGATCTTTTGATTTCCGAAATATCGCCAAGACGCCAACTGTATCCAGATTGTTGACTATAAAAGCTTATAAAACTTCCTGCATTGGCCCTTGGCATTGCTGAAACTCAACAATCATGGTATATGTTAAAGTCTAGCTGTCTGTTGAAAATCTACAGTATTAAAATCATACATCAAAGATAAGTCAAACGACAGTATACTATATTATGTCTTTCAATGGGTACTTTATATTAATAGTAGTGTTTACAACATTAATAAATTTTATAAACAGCTTTCGTTTTGACACAACTCACACAAGTTTAAATTTTTTGCTTTATATATATTCTTAGTAATACAAGTGAGATTTAAATGTTTTGCTTTGTGGAATAGAATACCGTTATTTTTTAATGGACAGCTTGTATCGTCTTTATCATATCCAGGATTGCTTGTAAATGCATATATCACTATGACACTATCAAATAAATATACAAATATATTTGAGAGCCTTGTTTTTTAGAGCATATTAGTGACTAATGAACTAGAAATAAACAGATGATTCACAATGAAAACTTTAAAAATGTTAGTAGAAGTAGAAAACTCGAAAATTTATGTTTATTCGTATGACAGTCTGTGCGCGTCTGACACTGTAAATTTGTGATATATAGATTTAGTATATTAGGAAAATATTATGATTAATAAAGACCAAGAAAAGGGCTAAAGCCTGACTATAATTACTGAATACTATGTACTAAATCCAAAATTTTATAATCACTGACAGACTTTCTCTGTTTGGCTAGTATCAAATGTTTACATTTGCTAATATTGGGCTCTAGTCCCAGACAATACAATACTGTTTCTTTCAATCTTATAAACAAGACCCATAGACGTAGTAACAAGTAATTAAATCGGTGCAAAGCATATAAACATTTACAAGAAAGGACAAATCTAATTGCGTATTTTAAAAACATTACATTATTATGTAGAAATGATGACTGAAAAGCTCATAATAAACGTTTGTTATAACACCGCGCTCGAGTGTGAAGAGACGGCAATGAATAACAACACGAGAGAGCACTGCGAGTAACGATTTGCTTGGTTTCTTGACTTGACTGTTGGTAAAAATGTAAGAATGTTCTTGTAAATTCAAAGCAAAGAAAATAAACAAAAATTAGCAAGTATTTTGAACTTAATAATTCGCAAAATTTATGTTTTTAACTGTTAAACAAAATATCTCCACTGGAATCATAACACGTTCTACTATAGAGTCCAATATTCTATTTAGCCAAAAATGGTGCCAATTTTCGTATTTTTAAACAAATTTGTCCAAAACTGAAAAAAACAGAAAAATTGGTGCTTAAAAACACCTTTTGTGCAAAAAAAAGAATGCAAATTTTCTTCTCTTGCTAAAACAACCAAATTTACCTAAAATTAACAATACATTTTATAGACTGTTCTGAAAAGGATCAAATAATGCAAAAGTAGCATGACAGCTAACAGTGAAAATATGTTGGTTTAACCAAAGGCATCTCTGATCAATTTATGGATTCTATATCAATGTTTCGATTTATCGAGACCATGCCAATGTTTCGATTTATCGAGACCATGTGAATGTTTCGATTTATTTAGACCATGTGAATATTTCGATTTATCGAGACCAAGTCAATGTTTCGATTTATCGAGACTATGCCAATGTTTCGATTAATCGAGACCATGTCAATGTTCCGATTTATCGAAGACAATGTCATGGTTCGATTTATCGAGACCATGTCAATGTTTCGATTTATCGAGACTATGCCAATGTTTCGATAATCGATTTATTGAGACCATGCAGTCAATGTTTCGATTTATCGAAACCATCTTAGTGACATATAACTTAACCTAAATCAACACATTTTAGCAAAAAATAATATTCTATTCAATTTAGCATTATACACATAAATAGAAAATATATAAAGCACAATGTATTTAGGTGGAAACTATTATGCTCAATATCAAAATGATATATATTTAAATAAATTCACAAATAAACTATTAATAAGACTCAACCCCTTAATGAAATATAACCTTATATGCTGTTAGATACAGTAATATAATGAAAGGGCAGTAGGCAAGTGGGGCACATTTAAGTTTTGTATTGTAATGCTCCGCAAAATGTAAGACAGTAAAGCTGGATGAATGTAAAATATCACAATTATTACCATTTAGACTGCAAATGGTAATGTAAATTAGCTGTGCCGAGCTCTGCACTTATTACATTACTCTGTCCAGTACAAGGTAACTTTACAGAGTTCTTTTTTATATAAACAATACTAAAATGTTCTTCAACAATGAGTTCGTCATCTAGCATGTAGTGTCAGTATATATTTTCTTTTCCTTATGCAAGTCAAAGGCTACAAGAAATATACAACCTGGCAAACATCTGCCCAAGGTTCATCTTTATCAGCCAATGAAAAGACCATTTCTTGCTGATGATTCCTTTCCGATAATGAATCTTGAATGAAGATCATCTAGCGTCACCAATGAATGGTTTGTTACATATAGCCCTCGTCAACATAATCCTAAGGAGGAATTGATATTATTAATGAATGGTGATTATGGGAAGCACTACGTATTTTCATAAAGCACAAAATGGTAATTCTACTTTTCGATTATATTTTAGTCATCCTCAGCAATGGATCAAATTAATCACATTGATAACAGTGCCATGTATACCCTAGTTGCAGTTAGCTTCTTCTTAATGATGCTATGCCTATTGATAGAACACCGATAATTCTCACAATGCTTTCATTAAAAATAAAATGCCCGATCTCTCATTTCAACAAATCTGGGATCTGACCAACTGGGCTAATAGTTTGTGCTTCCTTACATGAACAAAATGTAATTTTCTATGCTAATATTATTATGGCTCATTTCAACAGGCCATACAAATCAGGTTAAAATGACCAAGGTACATATTTAATTTGAAGCTACAGGTAGGAATCGCCCCTCAGTGCCCTCACCCCACTCCTCCAATGGCAATGCTTGGATGTGAAAAGCCTATTCTTTATAGACCATGTACAAACTTCTTCACATTCATAATTCAATATTATTAAGTTCAATGACTTCAATCAAGTGAGATGCCCAAGAAATATTGTTATAAATATTATATTACACTATCAAAAAGCTGTCAAGCGAAGAAAAAATGTTGTCTTTGTAAGAAATAAATCAGTTGCAGAGAGGCCAACATCCTGTGGAATTGTTACTGTATTAACTCAAGACAAAATTTTTCTCATGTATTCTATACACGAGTTGTAAACCAGCAAAATAAAATTCCGTTACAATATACTCCTGAGATAATGAGATCGTACTCTCTCTTCTGGGGAAATAAATAGCAATTGTGTAGTACATACCTTGCTTGATTTAATCTTTAAGTATTCCTGCGTTGAGAAGTAATAAATATTCAAATATTTCGACGATAAAGAAGCAAACGATTTGAATATTCGCAAATATGAAATATGGCGAACAGGCAAGAGTCGCGGTGCGCAAAGCATGTTGGTACTATTTTTACCGAACTCGAAGCGAGCTGTTTCGATTATGTCCTTTTATGGACATTGTCGTGTTTCGTTTCATAAACCGTTGGTTATTGTTCGTTCTTTGGCGCACAGTATCTATAAATTTTAAATTCGAATCGCATTCAACGGCGTATATGAATATCAGCGTTTATATAATAGCTATACTATGGTAAAATTTTGTGAGGACAGTGCTGGGATATGAATAATGAACATGAATATTTAAAAATATTTAACAAAATTAAAGCTAAACAGTCGATTCTGTCGAAAGATCAAATCGAAGGAAGAGCGTTGAATTGTTGCCAAGGTCCAGATCATGGTCAAGATAGTGCGAATTTCAGGTTGGTAGATTTGTTTGAACGTTTGAAGCGGTCCCAAGAATATTGCTTACATTTTTAAAATACAAATCCCTTCTTGTCTGTGTTTTAACTGTACAACTTAGGAATGATCATCACTTCTAGTCTTCAATTTTCAGTGGTCATGAACATGTTTTGACTGAGGCAATGGTTCACACTTCACATTGTTTTAATACAGATACAATAAAAGTATATGACCCCTGTACATAAGTCCCCATCAAAAAATCTTTACGAACGAATATAAGCCCAGGGCATATGTTCGGAGGTTCACCGCATGCCATTATATATCTGATTCTCTTGTCTTCTTTGATTGGCAGTAAAAACTGTAATCATTTTAATGGTGTCTGTTCTTATAGTTTTTTCCATTCTTCTAGATTGATGTAAACCAAATGATATATCACTTTTGCATGCTGTAGTACATCAAACACAAAAGAACCGGGTTTAACCATAGAGGGTTCAGACCACCTGATAAAGGAGATTGACAGTAGCACAGCTATACAAGAAGGTATAT
>CACRXK020006582.1:0-24868 GCA_902702795.2 Paramuricea clavata | reverse complement strand
TGATTATGCCGATACCATTTGGGGTGATAAGAACAATTCGGTGCTGATGGATTCCCTTCAAACTTTAGAGAACAAAGCTGCAAAGCTGATCTTAGATGAACATCCACGCTATTCTGCAACGGAAGCACTACGACGACTAAAATGGACAACACTTAAAACTAGAAGACATAACCATAGATGTATATTTATTTATAAATGTTTAAATGATTTAATTGACTTTAAATTTGAATTAACAAAGAACGAAGACATTCACAGCTATTACACGAGAAGAAACTAGGGATCCAAGGATAGTGCAGAGTTTCAAAGACGAACGCTATATTGACATACTTATTAATTGAATAGTTTTTCAAGCGTGGTTTATAGCTTTAATCACATGTCGATATGACGTACAGTAGTAGCGCGCGTGACTGTTACAACAGTAAAAAGGCTAAGATATGGTTTAAATCTAATACTTTAAGATTAAAGAATGACGAGAGTTATGTAATATTATTTATTTCCTCATATAATATTAGTCACAAGGCATAATTTCTGTTATAATGTTGTAAAGTTTCCAATTGAAAACGACACTATATAAGGTCGCCGGCAACCTAGGTGACTTGTTTAAATCTGTGATTATTCCCACTATCCTTTTAGCGCCCATATTGTGCACTTTGGCTTTTGTCTCAGTGACAATTTGAGAAAATAGCTGTATAAGATGTGTTATAAATAATAAGCACTACGACGTTGTATTCCATTACAAAAAAGGAACATAAATCTAAAACACAGAAACGTAAATAAGAGGCGAAAAACTCATTAAAATGACGTATTTCATCCGCATTTTATCCCCATATCCGTTCCGTGAATCCGCATCCGCTTTCCGCATTTTAATCTAATTATGACGTGTTCACAATAACAAGTCTCATTGACCTTTGATATATTTCGAAGGTCACGTTGTTGTTTCATGAGTCATTTTCAGCTTTTCGCATGTATTCAATAATGTAACTTTAGATTTCAATAGTTTCACAGTTATTGCAGTGTTTATATAGCAGTTTTGACAAGCTTTGATACAGATAGATTCTCGTAAGATCTGGTAGAGTTTTCGTTGCACTGAACACGAGTTTGCACCGTTGTGCTATACACGTAAACAAAGATTTTCTCAATATTTATGTCTGAAATGTTTATACATTTGAAAACACGGTCTCGCTGCTTCCTAGCTCTGTATAATGAATATACCGTCGGCACTTAATAGAATGCCCGTAATGCAAAAAATCAATTTATATATTGCGTAGAATCTCAAAGATTTTCTCAATATTCATGCCTGAAATGTTTATACATTTCAAAAGACAAAACAACACTGTCTCGCTGCTTCCTAGCTTTGTATATTGAAATTGAATATACCGTCAAAATAATATCGGTACTTAATTGAATGCCCATAATGCATAATGCATAAGTCATAACATCAATTTATATTTTGCGTAGATTCTCAAAGATTTACTCGATATTCACGTCTATAAAAATGTTTATAATTTGAAAACAACACTGTTCGGCAGTGTCGCTCCTTCCTAGCATCGTCATTCGTCTATGGCGTGCCAAGATGGACAATATTACTTTACGTCCATTTATATAATGTATATTTCAAATATATAAATTCAAATCTATTTTTGTAAGCCGAAATTGCCATATATAAAACGAAACAGAAATATATACAACGAAACAGAAATATATACAACGAAACAGAAATATATAAAATGAAACACTCATATATAAATCGACATTAGTAGATATATAAAACGAAATATTCCAAAATATATGAAACGAATTTTCCCAAATATATAAAACGAAATTCGTCAAATATATAAAACGAAATTCCTCAAATATATAAAACGACATTTTACTAAAATAAAACGACATTTTTGGCGCAGAAAGAGCGCGACTAATTTATCCGGAGTAATTTGCGCTTATGCAAATATGGCGGGCAACAGAAATCTGCTAAGTTTATCAAATCTTGTCAAAGCAATTTCTCGATTGAGTCAAAATAGCACAGAGACCCGTAATAGTGGGGGATGCAAGAAACTACAGACGACGTGGAAGCAACGATATGAACGCTCTTTCCTTGAACGAATGGTCAGACAGAAGCAAACCGAAATGAAATTCGTGTGGTCGCGGAACACGACGCGCTCGGCGCTGAATACACCTGATCGTCGATACCCGAAAACGCAGAAAGATTCGTGCCTAATTGCAAATATGGTATCAAGAAACGGCCTACTGGCAAGCTACGTTGAGCAACAACAAAAATATGCTCATATAACCTGCACCACCTTGTAACACCCTGATTTCATCAGGTGCCCAGCAGTCTGTGAGAAAACATTTTCCGCTTCTTTCGTGCCTCAGCCAGCGGAAAATAACACTTCTCACACACCGCTCGGAGCTGCTGTAGCGTCAGCCGCAACCATACAACGCATAGAGTTAATTTATACAGTTTATGTATAAATCATATTTGGAAGCCAGGAACCTCCATTTGGAGGCGTATCCAGAGTATCAAATATGGTCAGATACTTCTGAGCACACCTATGACATACAGCCGTGCTATCGCGTTGTCCAAGAAAGCATTAGTGAAGGAAGGGCTTGATGCTAAAGATTACGGACTTCACAGTTTACGATCTGGCATGGTAGTGCTACAAGCCTACGACTGCAGCTGCTCTCGGTATTCCAGACCGCCTGCTACAGAGGTAAGGAGGGTGGCATACTGCGAAGGCAAAGAACAATTACATTGATGAGTCAAAAAAACTCTTTACTTCATATTACAAAAATAATGCAGAAGGCATAAACTGTATAAATGAACTCTGTGCGTTGTATATGGTTGCGGGTGACGCTGCAGCTGCTCCGAGCGGTGTGTGAGAAGTGTTATTTTCCGCGGCTGAGGCACGAAAGAAGCAGAAAATGTTTTCTCACAGACTGCTGGGGGCCTGATGAAATTAGGGTGTTACAGGGTGGTGCAGGTTATATGAGCATATTTTTGTTGTTGCTCAACGTAGCTTGCCAGTAGGCCGTTTCTTGATACCATATTTGCGATTAGGCACGAATCTTTCTGCGTTTTCGGGGTATCGACGATCAGGTGTATTCAGCGCGTCATGTTCCGCGACCACACGAATTTCATTTCGGTTTGCTACTGTCTGACCATTCGTTCAAGGAAAGAGCGTTCATATCGTTGCTTCCACGTCGTCTGTAGTTTCTTGCGTCTCCCCACTATTATGGGTCTCTGTGCTATTTTGACTCAATCGAGAAATTGCTTTGCCAAGATTTGATAAACTTTGCAGATTTCTATTACCCGCCATAGTTGCATAAGCGCGGTTTACAGAAAATGTACTCCGGATAAATTAGTCGCGCTCTTTCTCCGCCAAAAATGTCGTTTTATTTTAGTAAAATGTCGTTTTATATATTTGAGGAATTTCGTTTTATATATTTGACGAATTTCGTTTCATATATTTGGGAAAATTCGTTTCATATATTTTGGAATATTTCGTTTTATATATATACTAATGTCGTTTTATATATGGGTGTTTCGATTTATATATGAGTGTTTCATTTTATATATTTCTGTTTCGTTGTATACTGTATTTCGGTTTCGTTGTATATATTTCTGTTTCGTTTTATGTCTTTTATATATGGCAATTTCGGCTTACAAAAATAGATTTGAATTTATATATTTGAAATATACATTACATAAATGGACGAAAAGTAATATTGTCCATCTTGGCACGCCATAATGTGTTGTGGTAGTAATGTCAAATTTTAACGTGATTATGGCGTTATCAAGATCGCCTCCAAATAATACCGAATTTGGATGATCATATGACCACTGGTTCATCGTAAATAGGTATGGGAATTTGTTGTAGATTCTTGTTTATTTATGTGGAAATTTTTATGTCAAATTTCCTTGTTTAATATTATGATATTTAGTTTAAATGTTTGCTCATCATGCATGGCTCAATGATTTTGCTTTCGATATTTTTTGCAAGATCAGATAAAGTCATAAAGTTATATGTCTCATAATTGGATGTATTCGTATTAATCTAAATTATATGGTATACAGAATTTGAAGTTTGACCAAATGTAGATGTTTTAATAGTATGATCTAATTAATACTGCAAGATTTAATGATGGATTTTAATATCTTCTGGTATTGTGCCAATAGACCAATAGAAATGCTTATGTCACATAATTTGTCAAACAACGAATTGCATTCCAGACGCCCTCCCTGTTAAAAATTGTGTGACGTAACCACTTCTGAGGAGTGAGGTCTATTGTTTTATGAGCATTCCGATCATTAAAGAGTCAATAATTCCATCAGTAATGACCCCATCAAACAGCATTCAACATATACCCATTTAAAACCACAAACTCACCCAACAATAAAATAATACCCATTCATCTATGTACCCATTCACCTGTATGCACTCATAACTATTTAATTACACACCTACTCACATTATCACCCACCTATCTATAACAACCACCCATGCCCCCACTAAGGCAACGATTGATGTTAACTACTTTTGTTCTCAAGGATGTCGTCAGTAAAGGTGGCAGTGAGGGTGAGACCTCTGAACAGGAGAGAGCTCAACCATAAAAGCCAGTGTATAATTCAGATGGTCGGAGATAAAACTGGTATGAGTGATTATGAGTTATTAGAGAGTTTAAGCTTTGTGTTATATACGGCAAACGCCAGGCAAAGAAAAATTTTACGGTATCAAGCAATAAAGAGTAAATAAACTTGCTGTTTTAAAGCTGAAATACATAATTATTCTTTCGACGCAAGAAAGAAGATATGAAACGTAAATGTTCAATGAAAATTTTGCCAAGAAAGTTCGAACCCACCTTTGAGGTTGCCTGATGCTCCCTAATCCCTACTTTATTATTTTACTGATAATTTTACTTGTCAAGCGAGTGTGCTGCCATTCAGTGGGTTAAACCAATTCATAGGATACGACTTTACAAATAATAATAAAGTAGGGCACAATCAGCTTTTTATGTTAAGGACGCTTTCCACATTCTTATATTCTAGCAATCACAAATCCTAAAACAGAACAATCCAAGACGTTTAGCTTTGATTATTCTTTCTGGTCGTATGCCGAAGTAAGTCACTAATTTCGTAAGTGGAAAATTATATTATACATGGTTACAAACTCCAGGTTCATATAAATGAGATCAACGGTGCATTTTTTTGTGGTGTATTGCTAGCCCAACCCAGTACCAATGTGTCATGTGCACTGAAGCAAATTCAGGATATGCGTCCATTATATGATTTCCATCTTCAACAGGATGACGGTCATTTTGCTTCTCAACAAAAAGTCTACAACGAAGTTGGTCATGAAATGCTTGAGCACGCTTTAGAAGGGTAAGGAAGGGTGGAATCATGAACATACAAGAGACACTTCTTCAATCTACTCAAACTTTCAGTTGAGGCTATAAATTGTTGAAAAATTTACTGTTTCCCACTAGATATAACATATGTATATTCGCATATGGGCAAACTGGTTCAGGAAAATCCTACACAATGATGGGAATGTCTGAACCCAGACATAAAGGAGTTATACCACAGGTGATTGACACTGAACTCTATATTTATATCTGGAGTGAGACTTTGAGTCCAAAAAGTGAAGCCAAAGATGGACTTAGTGGACGTCAATTTCAATCTCTCTCCATTTTTCTTGTCTGCAAGAAGTGTGACAAAACTATCGTATTTTGACTTAGATCTCTGTCCACTGGGGCCTATCTGTCTGTTTGTTTGCCTGTTTATTTGTCAGATCTCCCTTTTCAAGGGCCAAAACTGAAAACCCCGTTTTCAAATGCCAGAACTCTGTTTTCAAGTGCCAGAACTCCCTTTTCAAATGCCAAAATTCAGTTTTCAAATGCCAAAACTCAGTTTTCAAATGCCAAAACTCAGTTTTCAAATGCCAAAACTCCGTTTTCAAATGCCAAAAGTCCGTTTTCAAATGCCAAAACTCCGTATTCAAATGCCAGAACTCCGTTTTCAAATGCCAGAGCTCCGTTTTCAACTGCAAGAAATCCGTTTTCAAAGGAAGAACTCCGTTTTCAAAAGCCAGAACTCCGTTTTCAAAAGCCAGAACTCCGTTTTCAAATGCCAAGGCTACCTTTTTAAAGGCCAGAACTCCATTTTCAAAGGCCAGAACTCCATTGGGAAAAATGGGATTAAAACTGTTTACGACCTGCATAGATATTTGACGTCAATAGTCGATCATCTTGGTTTCACTTTTCTTATCCTATATGGGCTGAATGGCTGAAGTTCCTGCTCCATATATATATATAAAAGTAATAAAACTCACTGGTAATTGACAACTTTAAAATTGAGAAAACATAAATTAAATTTTTCATCAAGACCTCAACGACAGTACAACATTTATTTTCAACTTAAAGCTTTGTGAAGAACTTTTTGAGAAAACGGAAACAATGGCATCAGAATGCGAAGAACTGTCTTTTTCTGTTGAGGTATAGTTACTGGATATAAGGGACGGACCATTAGAAAAGTGATGGGGGGGGGGGCCATTTCCAACCCGTACGATTATTTTTTCAAAATTTTTTGCTTGTGTCGATAATTTTTTTTTTTACTAATTCCTTGCTCGAATTTTTTTTTTCCAAAAATTGTTTTCAGGACATAAAAATTTTTTCAGGACATAAAAAAGGGTCAAAAAAATTTTCCGGACTAGCATCAGTTTAGTTAAAGGTTCAAAACACATTTTCCCTGACAAATTCTTCTTAAAACATGCTTAAAACGCGTTTTTTGCACCAATATCTGCAACATTTAGGTTTAGAAAATTTTTTCTCCCACCATTACTTATATCAAAAAACGTTTTATTTTCCAAATTCGGGGGCCACCCTTACACAACTTATAATTTTCCCTATTGAAAAGTCTCTGAACGAATTTTTTTTTGGAAACTTTTTTCGTGCTCGAATTTTTTTTCTGTTTCCCCTGCTCGATTTTTATTTTTGCTTTTGCCCCCATCACTTTTCTAATGGTCCGCCCCTAAGCAAAACTCAATCTGCATGGCCATCCAATTTGTGTCAGTTTAAAACAAAAACATCCATTTAATCATTTTAGGTCAGCTACATTGAAATATATTGTGAACATGTCCGTGATTTACTTAATCCGAAAAACAAGGGAAATTTGCGTGTCAGGTAATCAATAGAGACCTTACGATTGAGGACGGCAATGCGACGACAACGGCTACCAATACAATAAATCATTGAAAAGAATCGAATAATTACAATATATGAATAACTTAGACGTTGTCCTCGCTCTTTTTACAACGCCAAATCACAGATTTCACGTCTTGATACAACGGCTGCATTTCAAGCCGCAACAAGTGCAACTTCAAACTGGGTTCAACAGAACTCTTTCCAAACATAAAACCCATGTCTTCAACTTTAAGACTGTATTAAATTTATACGATTGATAATATACCACGAACTATGTTTACTACCATTTATTTGAAGGAGTTTGTTTTGGCCGTCGTCGTCGCGTTGCCGTCCTAAAATCGTAAGGTCTCTAATAATGGTTAATTACACCTGTAATGGTGTAGGTTATTCCAATTGATGATTCCCCTTATTACGTTTTTGTAGCGCTTTGCATTGTGGTCATAGTGGTATCACTGATATTCAAGATGGCTTATTTGTTGTTCTGACCCGTGCAAGAACTTTTAAAAAAAGCTAGGGTCAGGTGCGCGATAGCTAACAGCAAAATATTCGCAAAAACATTCAATATTTTCATTCGAGGACATTCAATATTTTCATTCGAGGACGCTATCTTTATCAGTGATACCACTATAACCACAATGCAAAGCGCTACGAAAACATAATAAGGGGAATCATCAATTGATGCTATTCCCCGAGCCACGCGTGCGAGGGCACTAATTCCGCCCGGCTATTTACCCCTGGGGAAATTATAACATTTAAATCTTTTTTTTGTTTCTATTCTCCATAAAGAGAGCATCCAATTATGGGACCTTATGTTGAAAGTCTTTCTAAGCTGGCAGTGACGTCATTTGCTGACATCAGCAACCTGATGGACGAGGGAAATAAAGATAGGTAGAAAATAAAAAATATATTTTCCAAGATCCTTTTCATGATGAATTTTTTAAGTAGACTACTATTTAAAGCATGAGCAGCAGTGTTTTATCAGATATAAAGATACGAGACGAAGCCGAGTGTCTTTAGTTCTGATAAAACACGCACTGCGAATGTTTTAAATTGCTTCAAAAACGATCGATCTAGTAAGTTCATTGGCGAAGTAATTTTCAAAAAATACGTTGTGTAAGTCGAGAAAATCAAAGTTAAAGTTTATGTAAATCAAGGGAAATCTCCATCACATATGAAGATACGACATGCTTATGATTTTTCTTGTGTTTTCCTCTTAATGAATCAGTGTTTTCAAAAATAATCATCATAGCAGTGAAAGCCAAATTTCAACCCTTTTTTAGGTTTTCAGTAAAAAGCAATCTGCATGCATCCTATAAATTTAAGACTGATTTGGACTTCTTTCTTCTCCCCACCTTAAACCTTTGTAATAATCGGTTGCTCTTACTTTTAGTGATATATTAACTTTTAATATAATACTCATCTGTATAGGATTAGTATAGGTAATAGTGCGGCTTCAAGTCCATTTTTTGAAAAGACATGCATGAGTATGCTTTCCAAGAGGATCATGGTAAAGCCTAGTTTCCATTTGGTCGTTAGTTGTCGCTGGCACGACAAGTGGCTGATGTAATAGAGTGTCAACAAAACTTTATAAAACTCTGCATGCAATCATTAAGGCTGATTTGCATATAACACACACATCTACCGCTTGTCGTGCCAGCGACAACTAACGACCATTTCATGGTGTAAGCCATCGACTTTACAAAACAGAAACTTGTCATGCCCAAATAAGAGCTCTTGCAATTAAACATTTAATAAACGAGTTACGAAGGGAGTGATAAGGAATTGTTTATCCCCTAAAAACGTTGTTCTAATCCACATTTTTAAGTAACGTGCCTACTCTAGCCTATGGCTGCTTTAGCCTATGCCTGCTCTTACTGTTCTAGGTTGTCGGCGACCTTATACAGTTCTTGCCGTGTCGTCATGTCTTTTTCAATTTGAAACTTTACACTATCCTTGGATCCCTAGTTACTTGCTTTATACTATTTTCAATAAAATAATACAATCTATAAATGTCCCTAGAAAATTACAGTAAACGAAAAAATAACCGGCTGTCAGAGGCGAAATAGGCGGCGGTAAACCGCCGGTAACCGCCTCTTATTGAAAACACTGAATGAATTATTAATGAGTTTTTTAAATAGTACTTAAAAGATATTTTGCATATACTTTGGATAATAGACGTGACGTTTGGAGTAATGTATAAGATATATCGACCATTACCTTTTTTTGATACACCCTGTATAATTTGACGTTATTTTAGAACTGTTGCAGCGACGAATATGAATGAAACAAGCAGCAGATCCCACGCAATTTTCACGATTATTCTCACGCAAAAAAGGTGTGAAGCAAAAGTAAATTTTGATTTTTCTTTGCTGGATATAGCTCTATCAGTTCTATGTAAACTCTTCTCACTAGAGCTCTAGTAATATAATAAAGTCTCCTATTGATGCAGTGTTACTACAGAAGGAAATATGAGAACGTGAAGAAAACCTGTGGTGTTTGGTAGAGTAAAACACGAAGCGCCTTCGCTCGAAACGTCGAAGTTCTCCTTGTATTTTTCAGGTAGTTGTATCCATGTCAATCCGAAGGTTCTTTCTTATAAGAACTACCTACTGTCCTACACTGACCCAAACCGTTTAAGATTATAAAACAAGAAGCACTTTTCTCACATGAGGCAAAATTATGATCGGACAACATTCTGTGTATTATTATCGCAGCGGTCAAATGTAATGTATAGTGTAATGTAAAACCTTTATTTCAACACGGTTATACCCTTTCAGAAGACAAGCTTCTGCTATCAATAGGGACCCTGTCCACATCCACTTAGCATTGTGTCGGAAAAATCTTCTCAAATAACGGTTTTACAGACTATAACCTTTATGTGTTATAGATACGACGAGCTAACTAAACTGACAAGTGAAAAAGTACGCTATATAATTATTTTAGTCGTAGGATTTAGGAATAAAAAAATTCTTCACTGAAATAATTTTACTTATTTTGAAAAACTTACACTCCTTCTTCGTACTTTTAGAGAAACGTCATTTGGTTTACTGAAGACGTTTTTTTTTCGTTTTATAGGTCAGCAAATTGAGTTTAGTTGATCTGGCTGGGAGCGAACGGGCAAGCGCCACAGGGGCCGAAGGATTTCGACTAAAAGTACACCTTGATATTTACCCATATCTTAACATGGCTGTACCCTAGTATATATACATGAACTTGTGGTTTAGAGCTCGACAACTGGACTCTGTAGCTCAGTTGGTTAGAGCTTGACAACTGTCTCTCTGTAGCTCAGTTGGTTAGAGCTCGACAACTGGACTCTGTAGCTCAGTTGGTTAGAGCTCGACAACTGGTCTCTGTAGCTCAGTTGGTTGGAGCTTGACAACTGTCTCTCTGTAGCTCAGTTGGTTAGAGCTCGACAACTGTCTCTCTGTAGCTCAGTTGGTTAGAGCTCGACAACTGGTCTCTGTAGCTCAGTTGGTTAGAGCTCGACAACTGGTCTCTGTAGCTCAGTTGGTTGGAGCTCGACACTGACCTCTGTAACTCAGTTGGTTAGAGCTCGACAACAGGACTCTCAGTCTGAAGCTCAGGTGGTTAGAGCTCGACAACTGGTCTCTGTAGCTCAGTTGGTTAGAGCTCAACAGCTGGACTCTGTAGCTCAGTTGGTTAGAGCTCAACAGCTGGACTCTGTAGCTCAGTTGGTTAGAGCTCAACAGCTGGACTCTGTAGCTCAGTTGGTTAGAGCTCAACAGCTGGACTCTGTAGCTCAGTTGGTTAGAGCTCAACAGCTGGACTCTGTAGCTCAGTTAGTTAGTGCTCAACAACTGGACTCTGTAACTTAGTTGGTTAGAGCACTGCACCGGAATCACAGGACCTCAGGTTCGATTCCTGCAGAGGGCCTGTAGTTGAATTTCTTGCAGCTGTCCCTGGTTGTCCCTGGTTGTCCCTGGTTAGGTCTAATATATGTATATATTTAAATTCACACTCGACAAGGGCGGATTTTCATTTTTTTCAAGGAGGGGTGGAAAAAATTTTAGTGGGGTGCAAGCGGCACCAGGGTTAAAGACTTTCACACAAAATAGGAGGGGTGAAGTGAAATTTTGGTGGGGTTGAACACTTTATAAGAGGGGTTAGAGAGATTCTAGAAATTATCGAGTGACATAGGCGGATTTACTGGGGGGAAGGGTTTAACCCCCCTAACACCCTTCCCCAGCAAATCTGCCCATGTAATTCGATAATTTCTATCTGCTCATCAATATGCATTTGCATACTGTTATTTTTGGAAACATTATTAATGTGCGTGTGCATTGAATTTGATCCAATTTTAGGAAGGTGCCAATATCAACAAGTCTCTAACAACACTGGGAAAAGTGATATCTGCCCTGGCTGAACAGGTGAAGTATACGACTTGTTTTGTACATGTGAATTGTACTCAGTCTGATATTTTCCTGAGTTGTGATTATTTATTATGATGCAGTCAAGCGGAAAAAAAAGAAGAAGATCTGATTTTATCCCATATCGAGATTCAGTTCTGACGTGGCTTCTGAAAGAGAATCTAGGTATAGTATACAGTAGTACATGTCAGGGGTGGAAGGGATGGGTGGGCACGCGAGCACTGCTCGCAGGAAATGTTAAACAGCTGCAGGAAATTATTTCGAATGAAGATTTGCTATTGAAAATTTGAGGGGAACCTTGACACCCATGTCCCATTGTGGGCGCAACAACATATGGTTGACAGACATTATTCCTCGAATTTAAAACCATGGTCAGCTAGAACACTACATGTTTATGCACATGCAAATTTAGCACAAAAATACTCCGTTGGTCTGCAGGAAATGTTTGTCTCCAGGTTGTGCTTCCAGGAAGAAAAGTCTTTTTCCTGCCCTAGTGTATGCAACCGCGGTCAGAGAACACGAGCACTGTAGAATATTCAACTATCGGAAAAGTATACAAACAAAGCTACTGTAGTTATTTGCAGACAAAAGGCCTTCGCAAATTATCCAACCAGATACCAACAAGTCTGTTGAACGTTCAATCTTGTCTATTCTAGGAGGAAATTCTAAAACAGCAATGATAGCGGCCATAAGTCCTGCTGGCATCAATTTTGAAGAGACTCTCAGTACATTAAGGTGATTGCAGATATATTCACAAGTTGTGTGGAACTGATGTTTTTATTTTTTGTACACATGCACCTAAAAACCGCACAAGTTGTAACAAACCTGCAGCAGACTTGTAGCAATGCTGTTCCAACAATTTGTCAACAGGATGTGTTCGCACTGCTTGTTCCCAGCTGTTGACAAGTTGTCAACTGCTTATTCGCAACTTGCTACAAGGTTCTTGAGCTCAATTCAAAAATGTTATCGTCTTGCAATTCAACAATTTGTCAACAAGTTGTGAGTGACGACCTTGTAGCAACTTGATGAAATAACAGCATTGCTACAACTTGTTGACAAGCTTGCTACAAGCCTGTTGCGAACACATCTTGATGACAAGTTGTTCTTTACGTGTGTAGTTAATGAAATTATACGATGTTATATAATTTGATATTTTTCGCAACAGATATGCTGACAGAGCGAAGCAGATCGTGTGTAAGGCTGTTGTCAACGAAGATCCCAACGCTAAGGTCGGCTTAAGCTGACCTCATTACACTTGATATAACTTTATCAGTTCAAAATTGTCCGTATGGAGGTCCAGTAAGGTTGTCTCTTGTTGGTCCAATGTTACCGTTGGAGGAAACCCGAGACTTTCGGTAGAACGTTGACCGACTCTTTTCACACAAATGTCTCAGGTTCAGAGCAAACATTACCCCCCCCCCCTCCCCCCACCATTTCAAAGGTGCATAGTGTTGCTCTGACGACTTAAGGTAATCTTATTTTCTAACTAAAGTTCATATTTGTCTAGATTATACGAGAATTGAAAGATGAAGTTTCAAAGTTACGTGAATTGATTCAAAGAGAAGGATTGGACCTAGAAAAGATTGAAGGTACTGGCTTGTTTTCATCGTTCTACCAAGAAACACACACCACTGTAAATACAGTGAAGTTATTGTTTATTGTCCATTGAATTTCTCACTCTTTGATGAGCGAATGTCCCAACAGACTATTGCCCAATTTGATAGGGATCCATCCGAGGTACCACGATTTTAACGTCCTTATCCGAAAAGACGCGAAAGTATAGTCTAACCATTTACTTTGTAGCACTTTCTCCTCAATTATTTTGAGACCTTGAGTAGAGGTCCGACCAAGGACTGAACCCGGACCCCCAGCTTGAAAGGCAAGCGTGATGATCACGACACTACCAGTGCTGGTTACAACACTACAAGTCTCACTGGTCACTGGTCCACCACAAGTGCTGGTTACAACACCACAAGTCTCACTGGTCTACCACAAGTGCTGCATGGTTACAACACCACAAGTCTCACTGGTCACTGGTCCACCACAAGTGCTGGTTGCAACACCACAAGTCTCACTGGTCTACCACAAGTGCTGCATGGTTACAACACTACAAGTCTCACTGGTCACTGGTCCACCACAAGTGCTGGTTGCAACACCACAAGTCTCACTGGTCTACCACAAGTGCTGCATGGTTACAACACCACAAGTCTCACTGGTCACTGGTCCACCACAAGTGCTGGTTACAACACCACAAGTCTCACTGGTCTACCACAAGTGCTGCATGGTTACAACACCACAAGTCTCACTGGTCACTGGTCCACCACAAGTGCTGGTTACAACACCACAAGTCTCACTGGTCTACCACAAGTGCTGCATGGTTACAACACCACAAGTCTCACTGGTCACTGGTCCACCACAAGTGCTGGTTACAACGCCACAAGTCTCACTGGTCTACCACAAGTGCTGCATGGTTACAACACCACAAGTCTCACTGGTCACTGGTCCACCACAAGTGCTGGTTGCAACACCACAAGTCTCACTGGTCTACCACAATTCCTGCATGGTTACAACACCACAAGTCTCACTGGTCACTGGTCCACCACAAGTGCTGGTTACAACACCACAAGTCTCACTGGTCTACCACAAGTGCTGCATGATTACAACACCACAAGTCTCATTGGTCTACCACAAGTGCTGGTTACAACACCACAAGTCTCACTGGTCTACCACAAGTGCTGGTTACAACACCACAAGTCTCACTGGTCTACCACAAGTGCTGCATGATTGCAACACCACAAGTCTCACTGGTCACTGGTCCACCACAAGTGCTGGTTACAACACCACGAGTCTCACTGGTCACTGGTCCACCACACGTGCTGGTTGCAACACCACAAGTCTCACTGGTCCCTGGTCCACCACAAGTGCCGGTTGCATTTGATGCATAGAAATTCCTAAATAACTGTTCTTAAGGCCCATTTCCACTGAAGAAAAATTTCCACGGACAGAAAATTTTCCGAAAATATCATTGTTAAAAGTTGAAAATTTTCAACTTTAAAATTTTTTTCCCACGGAAAATTTGTGTCGGCCGATCACATTTTACAAAATTTTCTTTCTGCGGAAAATTTTCCCGAGTGGAAATGGGGCTTTAAATGTTCATTCTGGAACTTCTATTTTCAGGTCTTAGCAATGTTGGAGGCAACACGCGAAGTAGCGAGGCAAAGGAAGATATAATTGCTTTGCAATCCAAACTCAAGGTAATTAAAACACAAGTCGGCGTATTTTGTTTTAGTGCATTGAAACTCGAATGATCTTTCAATTTTCTTTCAGTTACCAGAGGAATTTATATTTTCAGGAATCAGAAAGATTCGTCGAGGAACTCACAGAAACGTGGGAGGAAAGACTGAAGAAAAGCGAAGCGATTAAAGCAGAAAGGTAAACTTAAAGAGACTACATTTCTGTAGCGTTATTTGCTATAACTCAATAGCGCTGTACATTCAAGTTACAATAAAACTACTAACTATAGGAAGTTGTTACAGTGAATGGAAAAATTGAAAGTCAATATGTTATAGGAGGCGTAGTACTATTTGCAATAAAATTAATACCATTAACAAATCTGTATAAATAATTAATAAGAACTGTTTTGCACTGCTTTAGGTAAGGTTGGCTAATCGTAAAAATGCTTAAAAAGATAAGGGAAAGACCTATGACCATAGCTTACCAATCTAACTGATGATATACAATAGATTCTTTGAAGTGGATCTTAGTATATGGTTGTAGCAACGCTTTGATGTAGGTCAAGTTGGCACAAGATTTTTTGTTAGCCGCGTCGATTATATTTTCAACCTAAACGAGCTTTTTGAATTCCGTACATGACATCTGCTTCTCTACTGAGCTAGACCGTGTAGTAGAAATCGATTCATTACATAGTCTTTTCTAATAGCGGTTATCTTGTTGTCAAAAACTTGTATAAAATTGTTCACGAGTTCAGTCTTCGAGAGCGCACTAGGAAAACGCCTCTCAACTTTACGATATAGCAGCTTGTCCATTGTGCTAAAAAGTATTTTCGGATCTGATGCATTTTCTGAGATTATGGAAGAGTAGTATGAAGCCTTTGCATCCCTGGGCATCTTATTTACGATCTGACATTCTTCGACATGCATCTGCCTATCAATGCATAGCCTTGACACACGTCAGCGGCGTTCCAGCTTCTGTCTTTTCGCATCTCCAATGTGCTGTTGATACCATGGAGCTGACGGACGGATGGTAATCATACGTCATTTTAATGGTGCATGCTTGTCTAATGTTTCTTCCAATGTCTTTTCGTAATGCTCAACAATGACAGAGAGAGTTTCTGGTGATTGCCAAGCAAAAGAGTAGAATTTTTGAGGTCCTCGTTAAAACTCTCCATGTTGACCGAGCGCAGTTTTCGATATTGAATTTCAGTTTGTTCCATGCAGCGGTGGTTTATTTAAGCGCAACATGCAGTGCACAGCTGAGTAGTCAGATAGCACTGGATCTCGTATTTCAATGTTGGTAACAAGTTCAGCCCTCGTCATGATCAAGTCCAAAGTGTGCCCCTTCTTGTGGGTTGGGCCATTTACATGCTGTTTTAGGTTGAACGATTCCAATATCCTATTGAACTTGGTATAGTGTTTAGTTTATTGGCATTGTCCATATGGTAATTAAAGTCACCTACTATCAGTAGGTTGCCTGTGGAACTAACGAGCTGTTCTGCGAGAGTGCAAAATTCATTAAGAAATAAGGCACTGTTCAGTTGGTTAGTCTTCGATTGAGGTGGCCGGTGAATGGTAATGAGTTTACACAGCCACTAGAGCACTTCGAAAAAATATCTACGTACTCTTGAAAGTGCTTGTGATGTATTTGAAGTTGCGCTGTATTTGTCTCTTTACTTGTATGTGTTTCTTCAACAAAAGACCTATCCCACCGCCCCGTGAGTTTTCCGTGGCATGTGATAAAGTAATATCCAGTAGGACAAATCTCAGCAGTAGACAATTTGATCATTGTTGCGTAGCCACGTCTTGGTCAGTGCGAAAATGTCAAGGTTGTTATCGACAGCATCAGAGTCTTTGAGAGCAAGCTCTTTTTTATTAATTGATAACGTATTTATAGTAAACAAAAATCCATTGGCACAAAACCATTCCGCTGTTGTTTATTGCTTGTACAGTTTATATTGATGTTGATTAAATTTGATAAATTGACCCCCTGTTACGGGCGCTTCAATTTCGGTATTCGTATATTGCCGGGAAATTGCTGTGATATAGGTCTCTCGCTTTTTAGACACGGTATTACCATTGCGAATTGCACTAGTACGCGGAAGTAGTCCAAGTTGATTTAAGTTCATCACAATTTGACAAGATGAATAGCCGGTGTCGTATCTTCTCTGAGCGAGCAGTTGTGTTTTTGAATAATTATAATTATGGTAATTAGCAGCAATGGTGTTCAAATGTATTTGCGTTTGTATATGTTGATTATCGGTGTCATTTACTGTTGGTTAAGATAAAAAGTTTGGCCCTGGATTTGGGGAGATATCGATACATATCGTTAAGTCAATTTCAAACGGTTTTGATGGAAGAATCAAACAGGTATTTCCATGTTTCGTGGATCTAACAATCGCGAAGTAGTAAACTGCGATTCGAACCTCATTGTTCGATGAATGTTGACTTGAAATAAAGCCGACTCAAAACGATTGATATCATGGCCATCCTTGTACAATCCATATTTATCGCTATAGCTAGTGTTCTTAGATATAAGAATAAATCTCCAGTTTGGCTCAAGACGTCGTGAATTGGCAGAAAATATTAAAATACAGCAGAACTTAAAATACAAATTGAATGCCGAAACTAAATGTAATGTACACAAGAAAGCTCAGTGTTATTACGGGATTAAACTTGAGTAAATCTCGAACGGCCAGTCTATAGGTAGAGGCGATAAAAACAGCTGCAGTGTAAAAGAAACAGAGCAGCCTGAAAATATGAGCAGAACTTATTTACAACGCACCTGTTTCTTAACTAGAGTACTTAAATAAAACCTGCTGCATTCGAGTTGGAACGACGACAATGGTTTCCTTAATATTTTCTTTTCTGATAGGGAAGCAATTTTGGCTGAAATGGGTGTAGCTCTGGGAGAAGATGGCCATAGTGTTGGGTTGTTTCAACCGAAAAAGGTATAAATATATAATTTTTGTACTAAATAATTATATAGCTAATACGGTTCAGGATGTGACCGAGGAAAAAAAATTTGTGTAACGAGCGCTTAATTTTTTAGAATCCATATTTGGTAAATCTGAACGAAGACCCTCTGATGTCAGAGTGCTTACTGTACTACATCAACACTGGACTGACTAGGTAGGCTTTGACAAGGTGGGGGGGGGGGGCAGGGGGACACTTTACCCCGGCCCCCTTGCTGAAAAGGTCCCCCCAAAGCAACGAATGCCGTTAAAATTTCTTGATACAAAATTGCGTATCCTTACTTGTAATAATGTGATGCATGTGAATTAATGATATGAGATTACTAAGGATTTCTTCTTGCTTTAATGTTTGTTATTTTTGTCCAGTGTCGGGTGTGCATCTGGCGTTGTGTCTCAACATATCAGACTAAATGGCACCAATATTCAAGAACAGCATTGCACTTTCAATAACGACGAAGGTATAAAAGCTTGCTTCAGTTTCGGTGCCCAAATGAAGTTTGGCATCCTTTTATATTCGCTGCTTTAGTTTGTTCGGAATCATATTCCTTGGTATTTATTCAAAAGTAGCATGTCTTCGCGTTTGTGGTGCATGCATTTGTTTTGCCACTTAATTTTTACTGTGCCTCGTTTTTCTGTCTTAACCAACTTTTCATCTCGATATCTTCATACGAGTTGTTGATGTTTCTGTGTAGGGAACGTGCAAGTTATCCCAATTGAAGAAGCGAAGACGTTTGTCAACGGAAAACTGATTACCGAAGCTGTCTCGTTGCAGTCTGGTAAGGTGACTTGTACTACTTCTACGTTTACAAACTTAACGCTCACAGTAGGAATTTTCCATTGGTAAATTCTAAGTTTTGAAAGATTTGTGAGAAATGTTTGAGGGATCTGACTCAGTGTTTAACATCAAGCCAGTTCCCTGAAACATTTCTTCCAAATTCTTCAAAACTTAGAATTTACCTATGCAAAATTCCTACTGTGATCACAGAAACTTTGATAGTGTAATGCCTTTAGAATAACTATGTCGATTTACCTAAAATTAATAATCTATCCCTACAGATCATTCGTAAATTCTAAGTTTTGAAAATTTTTTAGAAATGTTTGAGGGACCTGACTCAATGTTAAACAATGTTCCTACTGCGATCACAGAAACTTTGATAGTGTACCAGCCTTTAGATAACTATGAAAAGTTTAGATGGAAAAATTATTTTTTTCAGGAGATCGAATAATCATGGGCGAAAGTCACATATTTCGATTCAACAATCCTCAACAAGGTACACTAATACATTGAATTCAATGTTGTTTGTCTTGCCTTTTTTCTAACCCCCCCCCTGGTTTTTGGGTTTGTGTCATAGATATCTTATATACACTAGATAGTGCATCTAATTATTCTGCAATTCAAAAATTGAAGCCATGATTGCAGTCTCAGGTCGTTCCCATGAAATGAGAAGATTCGTATGTTTTCTATTTCTTAAGCAGGGAACTTAAACATTATTAACCTATTCCAAATACGTTTTTAAACTATTCAAATGATGAAAGTTATTGTTGTTTTTAAGCGTTTATTAGCAAGTGGGAACGACCAACATGGCCGCCATCTATTCAAATGGGGGTAACCGCTGGAATATTCTTGGCTTCAATTTTACTAAAAGAGATGCGCTATCTAGTGTATATAAGATATCTATGGTTTGTGTGCGGTGCAACAATTTAGTTATTGTATGCTAATCTTTTAGTTAGGGCAGCAACATCAGAAATGATATCAAAACAAGAAGACGTATCCGACTGGACATTTGCTTGGCAAGAATTACGTAGAGAACAAGGCGTTGATATGATATCTGTCATGTCTGATGCAAGGTTTGTTTCTTGTCGTTTGGACTGCCTTGAAAGGGCCTGTGATGTTGTTTGATAAAACAACTGATCTTCTTGTAGAGTACTGGAGTTGGAAGAACGTATTGAACAAGAGAAGAAGGCCGCTGATATTTTACTAGAACAACAAAAACAGGTTTGACAATTTCAGTTTCTCAAGCACACACGTAAAAATCTCACAACTTGTCAACAAGATGTGTTCGCAACAGGCTTGTAGTAAGCTTGTCAACAAGTTGTAACAATGCCGTTATTTTATCAAGTTGCTACAAGGTTGTCACTCGCAACTTGTTGACAGGACGATAACAAAGTTGTTTGGAACAACTTGTATAAATACCACGTCTGTTAAAATCAACAACCTTGTAGCAAGTTGTGAACAAGTCTGACAACTTGTCAACAAGCTGGGAACAAGCAGTGCGAACACATCCTGTTGACAAGTTGTTGTAACAGCATTGCTACAAGTCTGCTGCAGGTTTATTACAACTTGTGCGTTTTTACGTGTGTAAACAAATCTATTCTGTAACGAACTGTTGAACTCTTGTTCGTGTGGGGATTCTCCCTTGCAATGAGATTGCATGATTTAGCACGACTGGGATTTTTGATGCAAAATGAATGACTTATTCACAAGTAATCTTATATTTTCAGACATATGAATCGAAACTCCAAGCCCTCCAAAGAAAGGTAGGATGGTTAGTCTGTACAAAATTAGCGTGTAAATATTTGGTCGCCAAAACTAAAAAATCTTTATTTCTCAAGGTCAATTTATCATCACCGCCATCGACAGAAACGTTAGCAAGCACAAGTGAAAATGATCTGGATAGTTCGACAAGTGGTTAGTAGATTTTTTTGTTGGTGCTGGACTTCTCTAGGGGGCGCTAGACACCATCAAGTGGGATGCCCACCACATTGCACTCCCGCAGTAGTGCAACAAATTTGAAAGAGTTCTTGATGAGGCGGAATTCTCTACAAACTAATTATGACCTCAGAAATTCTCGCACTGATCTGGCCATTCCTAAACCGAGAAGCGAATTTCTTAAAAAAAAGCTTTAAATACAGTGGTGCTAAACTTTGGAATAATCTTCCGCGAGAAGCTAAGGAAGCGCAATCAATTTACTCTTTCAAAAACTTTGTAAAACAATTTAATTGTTAGATAGAAACAACTATAGATCTTAATATACGACCAGGTCACGCCAATTTAATTTCCTTTTATAAAGTACTTGTAAATATAGCTATATATTTATATTTTTCTCTCTTTGTAAATATCATTTTCTTGTGCTAGTGACGCCCCTTGTGGAAATCAACTATTGTTGTTGACAAGACTAGCGTCATTAAATAAAATTTTACATACATACATACAGTAGATCCGCCCCTGGGATAGCATACAGGATTTTTCAGGTGAAAGTCTCACAGTTTATTTTTTTGCAACCAGTGAGTGCCGAGACATGCAGTTGGTCGGAACGAGAGGAGTATCTTGCAAAAACCGTTGCTGAAAAATGGAAAATATATCACTATATATCTTTGAAGGTACGTTTTCATGTTGATCTAGTGAATATAAAAACATGATACGGTCCTTTTTTAGTAGTGACAAATTTCTATATTCTTATAGAAAGATATCCTGAAGCATACAGTGCCGTTAAAGGAGGCGAATGTGATCAGTTTTGAATTGAAGAAAAAGGTCTGTTGGATAGATGCATCAGTTCGAAACAGTTATTCCTATAATATCAAGTATGGTCCTTCCCATATTGTTCTCACATTTATTAATAATTCATGAGCAATTCAGCCAATGATAATCACCTATTTGATCACAAGATGCCATTTGGATAACCCGGTGAAACTTGATGAAAGTCACTAGTGTTTTCATCAAATATCTTAATTACGCATGCAAAATTACTTGAATAGTCAGAATAGAATTCCTAATTACGTTATGCTTGGTTAAGAATTCTATTCAAATCAGCAAACGAAAACATTCTGTTACGTCTCGATTCACTGAGAAGCCATATAAACAACTCGAGCTCGTGTTGCACCGGGATATCCAAACACTCGAAAACAATGCATACATTGTTTTCTCGTGTTTGGATATTGTTTTCTCGTGTTTGGATATCCCGGTGAAACACTCGCTCTCGTTGTTCATATATTACGTCCAATGTTACTACAAGAAGAAGCACTCTTCTCTCATGCCCCAGGAAAACGTGACGACAAGATTTGCACGAGAGTTGATGAGAGTTGCCCAGATATACATGGACAAACGAGCGAAACCTCTAATCAACTCTTAAAAAAACTCATTAATAATTCATGAGAAAAATACAAAAGAAATGAACGTTTAATCAATGTTTGTAAATCGGATAAAGATTTATCCCGATTTACATAAACTTCAGCTTTGATTTTTTCGGCTTAGACAATGTTTATTTTTAAAATTACTTCGCCAATGAACTCATAAGATGGGTCGTTTTTTAAACACGTTATATCAGATAAAGATTGGCTGCTCATGTTTTAACTAGTACTTGAATTTGAACAGTTGAGAACAGTCAGAATTTGAACAGTTGGAAGTCAAACGCGAGTGAGAGTTTCAACGTAATTTTCTCTTTAATTTTCTCAGGTGAAGTTTCAATTTGTCATATTCGCCCAAGGTGACTACTTCAGTATCCCGGAGACAGTGGACGTGGACCTCGGGCCCAGGTCTCCTCGTACAGTACTCGCTGTTGAGGTGTCGGATGGTAAGAATGGTGTCGTTCATTCCTGGAGTTTGAAAAAGTTCAGGGAACGGTTAAAAACGATGAAGGATCTTTACAATAAAATTGCCATGGCAACCGAACACAGCGATAGCGAGACAGAGGATCCATTTTACGATGACTTTCCTTGGTTTCGTTTAGTTGGCAGGTTGGTGGTTAACAGAGAGCTTTTGGTACATACAGATATCGAGTAGAAGATTCATCGTTTGCGCACTAGACACATAGCGATATGCCATCCCATCTCGTGACGTCATTGAAGTCCATGAACCTACAAAATTTGGTGCTGCATGCCCAGTAGAGGCCCTAGGTCTGGGGTGGTGATATGGTAGATTCTATCCAGATATGTCCAAAATTTAAGACCAGTTTACACTATGGAAGTTTCTGTGATCACATTAGAAATTCTGCATGAGTGAATTTGAAGGATTTGTAAGAAAAGTTTGAGGGAACTCAGGAACTGACTCATTGCTAAACAATGAATCAGTTCCCTCGACTATTTCTCCCAAATCCTTCAAAACTTAGAATTTGCCCACGCAAAATTCCTGCTGAGATCACAGAAACTTTGATAGTGTAAACCAGGCTTTCGGTTACTTGAAATGTAATAATCTATCCCTACAGATCATTCGTTTACATGCGGCATTTGCTCTACGGTATATCTCTGGATCAGAAAGTTCCCATTGTCAATGAAAGATCAGAAATTTTGGGAGCTCTTCTTGTGAGAATCGAACCCGTTGTAGGTAGGTTGCTTTTGAAGTGTATCAAATATCCAAAACTTTGTGCTTGTCGACTCACATAAAAGAGTCATGTATGGTAATACTGTACTCTGTGATATTTTTCAAAGGTGATGAAAGTTCTGAATGTGATAAGCATTTTCTACCGAATGTCGCTTGGATTACTGGAAAGAATGAGGTAGCTTTGATGCCAATATATGGTTCTATGACTTCTATCAGTTTTAAACTGTTCTTCCTAGCGGTCCAGTAAGGATCATCTCTTATTCATCCAGTGTTTCTACAGGAGGAAACCTAAACTAAACTAACTTTATTTATACTGGATAGCTTTATCAGTTCTAAACTGTTCTCCCTAGAGGTCCAGTAAGGGTCATCTCTTATTGATCCAGTGTTACTACAGGAAGACACCTAAACTGAACTAACTTTATTTATACTGGATAGCTTTATCAGTTCTGAACTGTTCTCCCTAGAGGTCCAGTAAGGATAATCTCTTATTGATCCATGCAGTGTTACTACAGGAGGAAACCTAAACTAAACTAACTTTATTTATACTGGATAGCTCTATCAGTTCTAAACTGTCCCCCCTATGGCCCCTAGAGTTCCAGTAAGGATCATCTCTTATTGATCCAGTGTTACTACAGGAGGAAACTGAGCACCAGGAGAAAAACTGTAGCGTTTGGTGTTTATTTAAAGCCAGTTTATAAATGGATTCCAGGAACAAGAATGTTCTGACATGGGCAGTGTTGACAGTCTCCATGAAGATCGCTTGAGAATTGGTTCTACTTTAGTTCTGCGAGTTACCATCTTGGAGATGATCGCTGTTCCTCAAGAATATAGTGATGTGTTTTGTCAGTTTAAGTAAGTTGCTACTGTTACCATTTCCGACCACCATCTCTTGTAACGCTAATGAAACCAAAGAATGATGTGTTCTGTTTTGTAGGTTTATATCGTTGGCAGGCGAGGACAACACATTTTCATCTGAGATTGTTCACAACACACCTTCGCTTCTCAGTGAAGTGACCGTTCTTTCTCAAGATGTATGGTGATTCACTGTTCATATCATATACCATACCATACCATACCATACCCTACCTACTACCATAGCATAGCATACCATATCATACCACACCATAGTATACCTACCATAGCATACCATACCATACCATACCATACTATACCATACCCTACTATACCACACCATACCATATTATACTACACCCTACTAATACCTACCATACCATATCATATACCATACCATGCCATATCATATACCATACCACACCACACCATACCATACCATACCACACCACACCATACCATACCACACCATACCATACCACACCATACCACACCACACCATACCATACCATACCACACCATACCACACCATACCACACCACACCATACCATACCATACCATACCACACCATACCATACCACACCATACCATACCACACCATACCATACCACACCATACCATACCACACCACACCATACCACACCACACCATACCATACCACACCACACCACACCATACCATACCACACCATACCATACCATACCATACCACACCATACCATACCATACCATACCACACCACACCATACCATACCACACCACACCATACCATACCATACCACACCACACCATACCATACCACACCATACCATACCACACCATACCACACCATACCATACCACACCACACCATACCACACCACACCATACCATACCATACCACACCATACCACACCATACCATACCA
>CACRXK020006581.1:0-24868 GCA_902702795.2 Paramuricea clavata | reverse complement strand
TATAGTACGCTAAAAAGTTGACTTGCGACGAACTTCTTATTTTGACACGCGAATCAACCGGAAGTGCGTAAATTTAAAAACCCATTTTCACGCTCATCTCATGCTCACCGTTACGTTACGATACGAGTGAAGTGCATGGAAAACGGCTTTAAGAAATATGGTTATAGTTTCTCATGTTTCGCGCACAATATAGCCAAGGTTATAGGGATGGCTTGTGGTTACGGTCAAGATCAAAGAAATATATTTGTGACAGAAACAAGCATTTATTCATAATATTTGATATTCCGTAATATTTTACAGTTACGATGCATGGGTTAGGAGCTTACGATTGTATTTAAACTGAGGTTGTTACAGTAAAAATACAAAAAGTTTCCAATTCTGCAGTAGTTTGTTGTGATTTACTGTAATTTGTTCTGTTTTTCTGTAGGGATAAAACTTATATGATAATTTGTGACAAAGGGAAATAATACATTTTTCGTTAGTATCGCGATATTGCGATAAATCGGTAATCGCAACAGAAAAATAGAACAAATTACAGTTAATCACAACAAACTACAGAAGTGGAAGTGGGACACTTTTCAGTATTTTGACCGTTTTGATGAGGCAGTTTTTGATATATCGTCAAATTAAGGAGCAAGTCAGCATTTACTACTGATAGGTATACTAGTCTAAAAAGTATTTTCAAGATGGCGGACGACATTCCTCAATTAGGCAGAATTTGCAATTGTTCGCCATTTACTCCAAACTGGATAATTTCCATCACAAATGAAATACATTCATGCATATCCCTACTGAAACGACCAAGGAGAACAAAGGTATAGGCTATAAAAAATCCGTTGCCGATTTCTTATAAACTATTTATCAGTTTTTTATTATATCTTTGGTATATCATGTCAGGTATTATGAATAAATCATATACATGGTCAAAATGAAATACTTTGAGGTATCCCGTTGCTACACAGTTTCCGCCCACCCCCCTGATGCTCCCCCCAAAATCACACAAATCAGGAATCTTGCACAATGTAAATATAGTGATTTCAGCCAAAAGGAGAATCAGGTACTAAAATATAGTAACTTTTGTTTCTGGTCGAAAATGACTAAGTGCGATACTTTTATGCACAATCATGGAAATTAAATTGTAGACTTTTCAAAAATTTCCCAAATTTCTATTCCCTCCCGTTTACAATGTTGGTTTGTGGTCCAATAGTCATTGTTTGAACCAAGATTGTGCTAGGGGGGAGGAGGAGTTACTATTTCTAGCAATCACGAACGTTTGAATAAACTAAAAATAAATGGCTTTACAAAATAGTTTTAAAAAGTCTACGGATATTTTTTCCATGATTGCATTAAATTATGTGGACACTTTTTGATGCTGAGTGGCCCTACTGTTGTTTCTGTATATTGTGGCCAGGGCCTTCTCAGCACGAAGTCAGCACAAAGGCCCTGGGGACGAGGTTTTGAAATCACGTTTCACAGGAAATTGCTCTCTAAATCTTATTTCATGTAAAATAAATAAAGGTTTCACAATTCATGTGAACTTCTTGAATCACGATTCGCGGAAAATAAAATAGCCATTTCACGTTTCACGGGAAATAAAAATGGCAATTCACGCTCCAAAGGAAATGGCAACAAAAATTGCATTTGCCTAATTTCAAAGAATGTTAAGATTATACACAAATCCTTTTTTCAAATTCTCCAAAATTATCTTAGTTTCTGAGATATTTGTAACCGAAATTTCCTGCTATCCGCCATCTTGTTTTATAATTAGATACTTATTTATTTATCCCCGAACCGACGGCGCGAAGCGCCGTGCGAGGGTACTAATTCCCCCCGGCTATTTACACCCGGGGAAACGAAAGCATTAGCGAAGTCTAAAGTTCATCAAATATCGCGGGCGTAGGTCACCAACGTGGGTGGTCATCCTCACTGATCTCAAAAATATGGCGGTCTGTCATGAATAGCGAACACTGTGATTGGTCCAATTTAAAGTTTGCAGTATGACGACTGCATGACGACAGCGAAATAGCAAACATTTCTTTATTTGATGATTGATAAATTTCTTGCAAATATATTTCATTTTTGCTCGCATTTTTGCAAGATTTTGTAAATTTCAAGAGAGAAATGACGAAAGAATCGGCTAAAAGAAGGGAGCCGACGTTAACGAAGGTAAGTTTGTTTTAAATATTGATTTTACATTCGCTTTAAAACCCGACGGCCTTTGGCTTGGCGTATATGAAACAACTAAACAAGACAGCATATCATTTCAGTGTATCTTTAATATTGATTCCTTTTTTTATTATATTGAATTTTTTTAAATAAAATAGAAAGCAAAGTTATTTGCATGCGAGAATTTGAAATTATTTTATTGCAAACTCAAAGTTTATCGATAAAGCCATTTAATTAAGAGAATAAAGGCAGTTTAGTTTTGAAAGAACACTTTAAAACGTTTGTGAAGCGTTTGTGGTTGAATTTTACCTTAAAGAGGGTGTTGATGGGGTATATCGTGAGTCGTGATTGCTCAATTTCGGTTACCGTCAGTCGTGAAAATAGTAAAACTTTTAGCGTGAAGCCTGAGGGAAAAAAATACTGTTTATCGTTTCAGGACTTTCCGAACACATTTCAGCAGTCTTCAAAGATTCTAATACCTGTAATATCCTGAAACCCCACCTCCAATTTGTAGTTTTAAATTCTTGAAACACCTTAAAAAGTCTTAGAAAGTCTTAAAAGATCCTAAAAGATTAAAAATTTATCATGGCGAAAACTTTTAAAAGCCTTAAAGAACCTTAAAGAGTTTATATTTTGCATCTTGAACCAGTTGACCTGCAGTTGTGACTATTTTGGTTGCAAGTACTTCATGTCCTTCATCTTATCGGATAATTTAATTTGTGAATTGCGAAATAGGACAAATACTGTAGCAGGGCTGCAAATAAATATTTGACTTGACAGAACATTTGTCCGATCACTTTTAATTTTCGTCGGACATACCTTGAATTTGGTCTGACATATATATGTCACAAGATATATATAAGTCACGAGACAAGTATGTATAGCCATTCCGGCGCAACGTTAAGTAATTTTATTGCGAAATGCAAATTGAGTGAATTTGCAATCGGATTTTGTCACAGCAAAAAATGTATAATGTAACGATATATTTTTTTGATCGGACCAATGTCCGATCAAAATTACTTTTGCTCGGACATTTGCCAAATTTAGTCGGACATTGTCCGATGTCCGACAGTAATTTGCAGCCCTGAATAGTGGCGTAAAGTATTAATCAGAATCAGATCTCCAGATCAACACAATCAGCATGGGCGTACCGGAAGGAAAAAATTAGGGGGGCGGAAAGAAAATTGTCCGGCTTTTCAGAAATGTGCCCGACTAGTACCGAAAATATTTTTCCGGAAAAATTATTTTGGCGACCTCCCCCAACCACCCCCCCCCCCCGTCGCCAAAAAAATTCCGGTCAGTATACTATTTTAGGGGTCAAACAAATTTTCCGGACATACCAAAATTTTTCCGAACATCAGACAAATTTTCCAAATAACACTAAATTTACCACAAAATTTACTGAATTTTCAAAAAAATTGACAGAATTTGTCCATTTTTTTTTATAACAAACCAAAGTTGCCCGACTGTTCATCGAATATTGCCCGACTGCCCAAAAAACTGGGGGGGCTAGGGGGCTACCGCCCCACCCCCCGCCCCCCGCCCGGTACGCCTATGACAATCAGGTCGCATTGTGAGAGCAACTGTTAGACTGTATTTGTAGGAATTTATGCTGTTAATGAAGGTGTGTTTAAAGACCTTGTGTACAATTTTACTGATTTACATAGTGTTTTACTGTTTACTGATAAATTGCCAAAATATTTACTGTTTACCGTGAAAATACCAATAATTTTACTGATTTTCAGACCCCCCATCTAGACCCTCTCTAAATTGAAGCTTATATTACGTATCGTATCATACCTAACATATATGTGTTGGGAAATTGATAATTTTGAAATTAAAGGTGATAATTTTAGACGAGTTTTCATTTGTAAGAATATTCTTAAGAAATTATCGTGTTACCATGACAACTACTTTAGATACTTCATGTTCGGAAAACACAATGGTTTTGTCAGCAAGGCGAGGGTTTCTGCATGCATGTATTTTCTAGTTAGAATATATTTAGACAGGAAATCCACTTCAGTTAAAAATAATTTAGGCTATCAATGGTGGTCCTGGTCTAACTACATGACTTAAACTCATTTTCAAAATTAAAAATGATACGTTTATACATAACTTGTGCTTTAATCTTAAAAATAGAATCACAGACATTCAAGCTTATAACAGTTTACTATGATAGAATATATACTGTCGAAAAATGCTAAAATATTCTATTAAATTAAAAAACAAAATTGATTACCAATTCTACAATGTGTATTTGAATTTTCTGGGTTGATTTGGTGTGATTCAATCCGCTTGAGTTATACGAATACTTAATAAGGATTAAAAATAGAAAAGGCAGGGCACTTACGCTCTAATTATCCCGACTTAGTCGCATCGACTTCACAAATCGTTCTCGCCTCGCTAAATAACGCGTAGAATTGCAAAACAAACAACAGATTCGTACAGTCCAGTAAATTTTCCATAACACAGAAGCCCTTCTTTAGTGCGTAAAAATCCATAAAATGTTCGACCTTTTGCTGCGTGACTCCTCATACCCCAACTATTCCGTTGATTTGAATTACTTAAGTAGTGGTGGAAATCAATCTTACTTCTTAATTTAATACAATATTTTAGCATTTTTTGACAATATATATATTCTGTCATAGTAAACTAATATAAAAATTCAAATATACCCCAAAAACGACATGTGAGTGTGGGATGCCTGTAATAAAATTTAGCTGAGAATTACCCAAAATACAAAATAATATTACACTGGTTATGTCGTCAAGCATATCAGGGCCTTTTTTAACATACAAGCTGGGGGGGCATTTGCCCCCCCCAGTCCCCCCTTGTGCCCCCCACGAAATCACATTCCCCCCCCCCAGGAAGAGCCCCTTTTTCCTAAAATTATTCAAACAATCCAGCGAAGATTAACAAATAGATAAACGGAAAGTAAGTTTTAGGCTTTATCCTTTGTTCTTGTTTAACAAAATCGATTTAAATTATTACTTTTTTACCACTAAGCCATGATAAATTATTGTTAATATTTTTTTTTATTTTTTGGATGCTCAGAATGCAGAAAATAGCATTTCACGGTTTCAAATTTCAAAAATTTTCTTGGGATTATCCCTCTAATAAGTAATGATAAATTACAGTTAATATTCTTTTTTACTTTTTGTGCATTTTTCCATCTTTTATTTCAAATACAACTATAGTTAGCATAAATTTTAGAGCAAATTTGGATGCTCAGAATGCAGGAAATGGCATTTCCGTGGTTCAAATTTCAAACATTTTCTGGGGGAGTACACCCCCACACACCTGACCATTGCTATCCTCCTCTAATAAGTAATGATAAATTATGGTTAATTTTTTTTTACTTTTTGTGTGTTTCTTCCTTTATTTATTTCAAATACAAGTATAGTTGATAAATTTTGGAGCAAATTTGGATGCTCAGAATGCAGGAAATGACATTTCCTGGAGTCAAATTTCAAAAATTTTCTGGGGGAGTACACCCCCAGACACCCCATTCATGCGTGGTATATTTTCCACACACGTGGCTTTCAGCCATTGCTATCCCCTTCTAATACATTTTCTCACAGAAAGGTCCCCTTTCAAAAAATGCCCCCCCCCCACGGGAAAATCCTCAAAAAAGGCCCTGAAGCATATCCGTATGATTGTATGCATATCTAAGATGGGTAATGCGTATCGATATTGTTTGAAATAAAGTGTAATATCTTTTATGTACAATAGGCTATTTACCCACTGGTTTTTCTTCAGCTGGCAGAGTCAGAAAAGATAAATTTCTCTAAACTTTTTTTAAATTTTCGTCCAAATGGCACTAAAGTAGATATCTAATCGATATGTCCGCGGACTATCAACATTGCCATACAAATTTGGGTAGTTAAACGTTTGATACTTACTGAGCTATCTTTGAGAAAGGCAACCAAAACCCACATATTCCGATGAAAACGTAAACTCCTCACGGAGGTTATGAAGTCGGTATAGTGTTTGCCGAAATCCTCTTGTGCAGTAAAATTGAAAGGTTCTGAGCTGGTACAACTAACTAATAGTAATAATGCTTTTAACCATTTGAATACTTTATAAATAAAACGAGTCTTCAGTGTTATTAAGTAGCCGCGATGAAGCGGAAAATACTAGTCGGATAGAATTACGTGGCTTTTGACATATATTACAGTAAAATGTAGTAAACGGCCAAGCAGCAGAAGGTTTTATACTAATATTAACCTTCGCCCAAACATCAAATATACATGTCTGTAGCAATAATAGTCACATTGTAATTTTAATTATGTAGATTTACACACTTTAACAAGAACGCAAAAAAATACTCAAAACAAGTATGATTGCATATTTCTACATGCTGCAGCCACTATTCGCAAACTGCTGTACCAATATTATGCCCGCACGCGAAATCACTTGCCCATTTGATCCATCTGACAAATATTTTTCCAACGGAAAACACAGTGTCCATTGGATCCAATGGACAATTCGCTTGGCTATCTCAATGGACTTGTATATCTACATGACTCTTCTCTTGGTTGCTACGACAATGAAAAATGTAAAAGTTTCTGATTCTGTGTCAGTTAATTATAGTCTACAATATTTGAAGCAAACAGGATAAGAAACAATAATTTTAAAATTCTTGTGTGAATGACCACCTTAATAGCGTTATACACACCTACAAAATCCTCTGTTTATTACTTTATACGTTAATTATTTGTTATTTTTATAAAAGACAAATGGATTTTTTTCTTGTTTGATAGAACATTTGAAACCATATATAAAAATCTTTTACGGTTTTTTTCATATCTTGCTTACTTCTACTAATATTTTAAAATGCCACTATGACGGAAAATTCGTCTGTTTATGATTTTAATTTATTCTAAATAAAACAACACTTCGAAGTGAGTCATAAAGGCGTTTTCGGTTTTCCAATATCTTTTCTCGTTCTCGAGATGTTCAAGTTTTTAATACATGTCAATTAGGTGCCTTTTGACGTCATTTACTCAACACATAATAAATTACATTTAAAAATTACGAATATATCGGGAAGTAACAGGCAGAACATATTCAATATTCAAACTTGTCATGAATGAAGTGATGAGCTAGGAGCACCATTATATTTACATTACGTTGTTGCCATGGATACCGTTAAGAAGAAACGTCGCTCATTTGTAAAACAACAAATGTTGATATCTTCACTATTAAATAACATTTAGTACCATGGATAGAAAGGAAGATTAATTTTGTTCACCCGTATAAATTATATTGTATTTCAGGCATTAAAATAATCATATATCTTTAAGAGCGGACGAAAATTAACATTTTAGTATTTTTAATTAGGAAATTATTATTCCCAAACCGTCACCATAACAACAATGTAATGTAAATATAATAGTGCTGTTGCCTTATCACTTCACTCATGACAAGTTTGAATAGGTTCTGCCTGTTACTTCCAGAGATATTCGTAATTATTATGCGTAATTATTATGCATTATTATGCGTTGAGTAAATGACGTCAGAAGGCGCCTAATTTACATGTATTAAAAACTTGAATATCTCGAGAACGATAAAAAATATTGGGAAACCGAACAGGCTTTTATGACTCACTTCAAAGTGATATTTTATTTAGATTAAATTCGAACCGACGAATTTACGTCACAGTGGCACTTTAATGGAAGAAATGAAATGTTCGCCATCTTGAATTTTGTAGATGCATTTTACGCCAAAACAGGAGTCACGCCAATTTTTTATCTAGACACTAATTATTTTGCACTAGTCATTTGTATGCCCTTTAAAATATGATCATTTAAAACCTTTAAAGTGCTTATGAAACGAAATTTCACCCTTTATTTTTATGGTTGCAATGTAAAGAACACTTAAAATGACTGTATAACTTCTTTTGTAGAATTTTGATAACTCACTTCTTTCTCAAGATATTCAACTTTGTTTGATATGCAAATATACTCGCTGTGACATCACATTGCGTAATGAGTTTTTAGAAAATGCTCTATTTTAACTTTGTAAAATTTGTAAGTAAATATTTAACTTTTTAAAATAACCAGTTGTATGAGTCACATAAACAGAACGCAATTTCTTAGATATTTTAGATACGTATTCTTCAAGAAAACTATACTTTTCTGAAAACTCATTATGCAATGTGATGTCACAATTTAAACTGTTCTTTACATTGCAACCATAAAAGTAAGGGGGTGAAATTTCGTTTCATAAGCACTTTAAAACATCACCACTCCATATTTGGTCAACAACGACCGACGGACGGATGAATTTTACATCGCAGTCAAATTGTTTGGTAGTGATCGAGGAGGATGACACAGGGCATTTTTTAAGAATTTGTCAGTGGGGGGAGGGGCGCATCTACAAAAAGGGACCATATTATACCAAGTGTGGAGAAATGATAGATGGTTTGTTGGTAATAAAAAGTTTGGTGTGGTATCGGGGGGGGGGGGGAAGTCTGGGGTATTCTCCCCCAGAAAATTTTTGAAAATTTTCTACCCCTATGACTGCAATTCCCTGCACTTTCTGAAACAGATTTGTGGATATACAGCATTACATTACGTTGATAAACTGAACCTTCAGTTAAGTACTGGCATAGTATGTTTATGTAGATACCACAACTTGGCCGTCACTCAGGAAGCCAGATTGATAAACTTAGGCCGCGTTTACACTACGACGCTACGGCAAATTTACCGCAGCGTAGTGATTTGCATCCGGAGTGCCAAACGTAGTGGTGTGTAGTTAATACGCTACGGCAAACCACTCCGTTATAGTATAAACACATTACTAAGAAACGTAGTGAATTTGTAACGAAATTGACTTCCGCAGTTAATACGCTACGGCAACCCACTCCGCGTTATAGTGTAAACACAATATAATTCCGTAGTTAGTACGCTACGGCAAACCACTCCGAGTGTAAACACAATATAGTCTCAACACTAGAAACGTAGTAAATTTTTAACGGAGTGTTTAGCCGTAGCGTCATAGTGTAAACGCGGCCTTAGAGGGCTCCGACTCCCACGAAGCGCCACCATGGTTGGAACAGAGCGGCAAAATTTTGAAAATTTTGTGTCTTTAAATTGTCGGAAATGGCATTTTCAAAGTCTTCTCTATCTCTTTTGTTAGGCCCTCTTCGCAAACCTCCCTTCTAAATTCCATGTTTTGCTTATATTTTAGAGAAAAGGGACTTTGACTGGGGGGGGGGAAAATAGTTGAGTGGGGGGGGGGGCACCATGGGGGCTGGGGGGGGGGGGCTTTGCCCCCCCCAGTTATATAGTTAAAAAATGCCCTGGGATGACAATATATAATTTTGTAGACCTGCGATTCGCGGTGGCGTAGTTTCAAATCTTAGAGTTGCATTTTTCATATATTAATATAATCGTCGATTACTAACATACACCTTGACTTTGTGTTCGACACTTCAACTTTAATCCAAAATAACATTTCCCGAGTGCATTATCACACTTTAAAGTACGAGACAAGATTTTTTATTTCTTTCGTAATATAAAAATACATGTTCAGACGGTGCGTGCATTAATTAGTGCGTGACAATGCAAACACCCGTTAACCAATCAACTCTCCTGTTATATCCCACTTATAATATTATTGACCGCAAATCGGGATTATTTCTAAAGTTTCTTGTGATAAATTGAAAAGTTGGCATTATCGGTTTAAAATAGTAAAATAGTAAAGTAGTTACAAATTTAGCTCTCGCAAAACCAAAAAGAGAATTTCTTAAAAATAGTTTTAAGTATAGCGGAGCTAAGTTCTGGAATAGTCTTCCTTCTGATGTTAAACGAGCTGAATCAATTTATTCATTCAAAAATGATTTGAAACAGAATTTGTACCGGACACCCACTCATAACTTAATATGGTAAGTATTTGTAATGCAGCTGGGTCACACCGTTAGCATTAGTATATTTTTGTAAATAGTTGTAATCAGTTTTGTTAGTAGTTTTTCTCTCCTTTTTGTAAATTTAAATTCTTTGACGCCCCTCGCGGAAATCAACTCTTTGATGTCGAGACCAACGTAAAGTTTTACCTACCTACCTACCTATACCTACTTTTTTCCTTTTACAGTATTTCTGTGAAGACTTGAAAGATGGCTTCAATGACAACCATGCTGTGTGTCGCCATTGTAGTGCTGCAGTTAATGATTAGTTATACCGTGTCCGAAATGAGCCAAGAATCGGTGGTTGTAATAGAAAACGGAATAAGCGGGGGAGAAAATATTTTTTCATTCTTCTCGTCGCTCGGCGATGCAGAGAACAGTAAGATATTCGACGGTTTGGGGAAGATGGCAAATTTTCTTGGTGCAGCTGGAGGTCTTGTGTCTTTTGCCTTGTCGTTTGTTCCAAAAGCTGACTCGGACGAGCTAAAATACATGAAGAAAAAGTTTGCCGAAGTGAATAGGAAGCTCGACAAGATCACGTTGGAGCTAGATGACGTGAAGGATCTGATCACTTATGAAAATCAGCGCGCTGTATATGTTGGCTCGGCCAACAAAATCAAGTTTGCTCATAAACAATTGTTAGAGTTTCTGAATGAGTTGCAGAATACGTCGTGCACGGACGAGAACACTTGTAAACGCGAGAAGTCAAAAGTTGGATACAAGTTTGTGAATGATTTTGACGTAAAAAAAGACATCTTCAAAATATTGAACGGTGCCGTTAAAACAACAGAAATATTCACAGATCCACTTATTTCTTTGGTAAAGAAAACATTCAAATGTGATGTCGGCAAGATAGACCACTTGGTAAATGGCATCGTGAAATTGGCTTTTACGGCGCAGCAAGCGATTCTGGCACATGAGAAACTATTTGGGACTAAAACTAGTATAACTCAAAGCATGAATGTTTGGCTCAAACAACTCTATGATCTACGAAGCAGCGTCTATATCACCAAAAAGCAGTGTTTTGATAAAATTCCAGAATACATTATTCGTGATATAAATGACAAGAAATATCAATTTGATGTTTCCTCAAATGTTAAAGCAAATCGAGAGATCAAGAAATTCATGGAAAAGAAATACATCTGGGTTGATTGGGTAAGTTATAACTTTTATGAAATATTACGCCTATAACCTTTTGTTGTAAGTAAATCTTAAACAAGACAGTTTTTCCTTGTACTATTATGTTTCTCAAAGCGAATAGTTTCCTTTTTCTGCGTTGCAAAACTCATGTAGTTTTTGGACCGCCATCTTGTTTTTCGCTACTCGACGTATATGAGCTGATATACGGCGGGTAATTCAACCAATCAGATTGCAGAACAGCTCATATGCGGTGGATGACTATATTATAAATATATATATATATACAGGGTGTATAAAAAAAAGCGCAATCCTCGACTGAAATGTAAATTGCTAAACAAATAATAGACGAAAACGTTAAAGTCTACATTCATTTTAAAGCGTAGCCATTCAGCTTTCTAACAGTGGGTTGTTTCTTAAATTTGACTCATTGGTTCGCGGGTAATAATACTTTACGTTATTGCAATTGGAGATTAAAAAAATTGAGATAAAATAACAAATCGTTCTCATGAAAATAACTGATTTTTTCATTAAATTAAAACAAAAAAATGTTGCATTTTATTAAATGGATTGTAACAATAAGTATATATATAATTACGGCTTTTCTTCCACTATTTTTAACTCAGTTTGAAATTAACTTCAAATGCGATATAATTTTGGCTTGGACCATCTAAGCTGACTGACATCAACTTGCTATAATTTCTGTTTACATTACATCGCAATTCGATGACACTCTGGCTCAGACACCAGAAAGTTTTGACGATTTTTAGCATTCGTTTAGGATTTTCAAACAACATATGGTCTCTTTTAAAATACTTTTAATTTGTTCTTACGTGGTTTTCCAGATGTAGTGACGACAACATTAAAGTTTAAAGAAGAAAATTCTAACATTTAAACTGACTAAACAATAACATAGTAAACTTGCATAATTAAACAGCAACTAAAAATGATAGGTTTTACTAAATCTTTTCCTGTGCAATTATTACTAGCATTGGAGACAAGGATAATAGTTTGTTTGAAAGAGAAAAGAACAGGCTTTGAAGTAAGCCTAAAGCGTTTAAGTAGAAATAGTATTTCGAAAGTTATTAAGCACAAAAGATGAATTGCGTTTATTTTGATACACCCTGTATATATATATATATATATATATATATATATATATATATATATATATATATATATATATATATATATATATATATATATATACAGCTAATTCAAAAAAGGTTGTCCTTTGCAAACCTTAAACTCTAAACCTTAAACCTTAAACTCTAAGCGCGCAAAGCATAATGAGAGTACTGATTTCAAGCTTAGTAGTTGAATATTGCATCAAGCTTAGTAGTTGAATATTGCAGTTTGTGATTGAAATGTTTTCGCAGGCACATATTTACCATGTCTCTAAGAAATGGGCTCCATGTATGCTTTATAAACTGCTTAAATAGCGCTCCCATTACGCTTTGCGCGCTTAGAGTTTAAGGTTTTAGAGTTTAAGGTTTGCAAAGGACAACCTTTATTGAATTAGCTGTATATATATATATTTATATATAGAATTATATATATAGGAAAAAGAACAGACTAAACTGTCACCCACTGTGTAGTTTCTGCCACAATTAACTCACAAGGCACGTTAAATAATTCTTATTTTTCCTTGCTTTTGCAGGAGTAAATTCTACCTTATTTAATTTTTGAAAATAGATATATGTCTTTTCTTTTCGTATATTTACAGCCATTTTGCCGGTAAAAAATTTTAAAAAGTTACCCAGGAACCAGCTCAAGAACATTGCTTATTTTAGACTGCCTTGCCGGCGAATGTATAAACAATCAAAAAAATTGGTAGCTCGATATAGTTATCACAAAAATCCTGCTCAAGAATCGTGAACTCAAAACCGGGTGACGATCGATTTTACGCGAAGGTAGCGGAAACTGATTATTAACAAAATGAAAGAACTTCCAAAGTGACTTGACGTGAGCATTTGCTCGCGCCATATCACGGCATTGCGCGTGCTCTATAGCGTTTTATGTCAATTGCTGACGTCTTTAGAATTTTCCATTTTAGAAAAACAATGCGCTATATCTCTTTATTTTGTATGGTGACCTATGTTCAAATTTTGCATACTGTATTGCACCGCTAAAAACTTTCATTATACAAAAAATAAAAAATTCTGTAATGCCAACGGCGTCACCATGTTTCTTTTCCAACTACACGAGGCAATAGGCCATTTTGGAGTGAATTTTGTACACGTATGTCGTCATAGCAACGAACTATCTGTTACTAAAACTAATATAATTTGAAAGTACAGGGGCCGGTTGTATAAAAAAGTGATTAAAGTTAATCATAGTTAAGTGGAAATGTCATCCAATAAGAAGCGCGTATTTGAGAGTTAATCACTATTTAACTACAAAATAGTGATTAAAAAAGTGATTAAGAGTTTTATACAACCGGCCCCAGGTATCAAAATATATATAAACCTCAATATCTGCTGAATAAATCCTAATTCCAAAAAATGCGTAGTTTGAACAAGTCAAAGTGTTAAACACCTGAATTTTTGAAAACTGTATCGAGCCACGCTAAAATTAATCTCAGCCCGCCATTTGTTCATTTTAGCCCACAAAATACGCCACTAAAGTTATTGTAATATATACTTTAGTGTTCTAGATTTCTTTCTTTACTTTAGCTATCTATCTATCTATCTATCTATATATATATATATATATATATATATATATATATATATATATATATATATATATATATCTGCTACTTGGAATGTACAGTATCCACCATGCAGGTAAGAAGTGTATCTGGACATTTGCCTTTTACAAACAACAGCAATCGTTCGAAATGTAATTTTATGCTAATTATTTGTAGATATTTCTTACTGTTTTGATACTCAAATTACACACCCAAATTTGCCTCCTGCTGTGTTTTTCAGAAAACTCCTTTTAAGTGGACACCCCTTTTAAGCGGACACTTAGGCGAGGTCCCGAAGGTGTTTGCTTAATAGGGGTTCGACAAATTTTACAGCATGCACTTGCCGTCTTTTATTCTCTCAACACATATTCAAATAGTCTTGGTCACATCTTTTATATCGCTATATAGTTCATGCTTGCAAGCAGTAATTCAGACTAGCTCTCTCCAGATAAGCTACTGCTTTTCTTTTTCTCAAAGATGAGTTTATAGTGAAATCATTGAGAAATCATTCTTTGTTGGCCCACTCAACACAAAAGCAGCCATTTTAAATCAAATTACAACATCAAACTTATAGGAAGGCCAAGCAGGAAGTTTAAGTCATACATGTAGTAAAATATAAAAGTGAATAATTAGAATTGTTTGTCATTCCGGATGAACCAAGTTGACATTATGCATGATATATGCGGATTATAGTCAAATAAAAGTCAATAACTGTCAAATTTGAGATTAAATAGTAGTTTAAATTTGGAAAATTGCTAAAGGAATATGGTGTTGAATGAACAGTCTAATTGCTGTATTATATTATACAACTGGTCTGCAGCAGCCCGGCGCACAAAACAAGCTCAATTTTCGTGCTTGATTTTGACATTTCGCTGGAGAACATCAGAGCTCATTTCTGCACTCAGGTGTATTATAACTTTATAAATAAATTATATTTTGTGATTAGTTTTATAGTAGTTGTAATTTCGTCTAAATCTTTCACAGTCATTGCAACCTCCTCCGGTGGTATATATAGACCGACATGGTCATGGATTGCAGCGAAATAAAAAAGAAATATAACTGTGCATGTTTGGCTATGACATTTACGCAGTGTAGATTTGTTTATCCCAAAACAGATTTATAAACCTAAGCCAACAACTGACAACAGTAAGTTTCGGCGGTTTTGTTGATGTAATGATCTTGTTCGGACTGCTATATACAGCTATTTCAATTAAGGTTGCTCCCGAGCAAAGCAGAAAAGTCGAATACCAGCGCAAAAGGCTGCTGGGAATCGCTAATAAATTCATTCATTTATTAGCGATTCCCAGCAGCCTTTCGCGCTCGTATTCGACTTTTCCGCTTTGCTCGGGGGACAACCTTAATTGAAATAGCTGTTTGCCTATGTTTTCAAGCTAATTCTAATAGTATAGATTGACTATTTCAGATAAATCTTTAATAGACAATTCAAACTTAGACAGTCATATAGATATAAGTTATTATAATAGTCCAGTAAGTCCATTAATTTGAAGATTCAAGGGAGCAATCTTCACATGTTTTCTATTCTAGTTTTAAGCTAGATTATATATATATATATATATATATATATATATATATATATATATATATATATATATATATATATATATATATATATATATATATATTGGCAGCCGTTAACAACACGTAGACACTTTCATCGTTGTCTAATCATGCACAAGTCTATAAACAATGACGTCGATTTTAAATTTAATTTCAAGTTCTCCTCTGACATCCACAGCTACAACACTCGAAACACACAGAACATACATTTGGAACGCGTGAAGAAGAACTGGGGGAAGCAGGCATTCAGCTGCCATGCTGCCAACGACTGGAATAGTCTGCCTGTGGAACTCCAGAATAAACGTCAAATTAAAAATTTTAAAACTAAACTAAAGAAAAATTTAGTTATATAGCCATGGGACACCCCACCGAACCGATAGGATGCGCAAGAATAATCTGAGTATCAGGCCCTTATGTTTTCATTCGCCAGGATTAATTGGCGGCGCGAATGAAGGATTGAAGGAGGGTCTGATACAATTCTTTACCGCGGCGCATGTAAAAAGCCAGATTCTGGCTTTTTCGTCTGATTGGCCGATTAGACAAACGATTTTTTAGATCTGTCATTTGATTGGCTGGTGCTAATTAGATTATACTATTGTTGTTGATATATTTTATAACGATCACAACTACAATTATAGCCGTCCCACTAAACGGCTGAATTTGAATTAAAACTGCAGTAAAATTCGAAAATAATCACAAATTAGCGAAATATATTTATACTTTCATCCTGCTCATCAGCACTACACTGATGAAGCCCATAAGGCCGAAACGGTACCGTCTGTATATATATATATATATATATATATATATATATATATATATATATATATATATATATATATATATTATATATATATATATATATATATATATATATATATATATATATATATATATATATATAGGTAACTGTAAATAGCAGTTACTTTCATCCTGCTCATCAGCACTACACTGATGAGGCCCATAAGGCCGAAACGGTACCGTCTGTAGTTATATATATATATATATATATATATTATATATATATATATATATATATATATATATATATATATATATATTTTTATATATATATATATATATATATATCAATTTGGATAACACTAGCTATTAAGCTATCAACATGGATAACACTAGCTATTAAGATAGATAGATAGATAGATAGATAGATAGATAGATAGATAGATAGATAGATAGATAGATAGACAGATAGATAGATAGATAGATAGATAGATAGATAGATAGATAGATAGATAGATAGATAGATAGATAGATAGATAGATAGATAGATAGATAGATAGATAGATAGATTCTCTCTTATGATTAGTTTAATTAGTTTAATACTATTTCGCCACAAGTATATACGCTTTGCCGAATTCATAACTTATACTTTAATTGAATTCTATAAGTGTGCATGGAGTGTGTAGCAAACCGTCTGAGACAGGCTTATAAAAAGTGACAATCAAACTATAGTTATACGTAAATTGATATTCACTATAATGTAATGTTCAAATTTTCAATCAATGAAAAGTTAAGGTTGTTAGATACGTGTATCCTCGTTTAGATTTGCAATATTGTTTTTTTCAGCTGGCTCGCAGATAGCTAGGTAAGACCATATGCAAATCATGGTGTATATATTCAGCTATGTAAAATTAACTTGACGTGACATGTAGAGGTGAAAAAGAATTACTTAATTGCAACGAATAATTATGATCCTTGTTTAATTATACTGTGTGGAAGCTTACGTTTTCACAAACCGTTTGCTTTGCTTTTTTGTAATAATGGATGCCAGATGCTTTGTTTACAAGCTTGTCAATTTCATGATGAACTTTTGTACTTGCGAACGAATCGCAAAAGGGTAATTCAATATCACTTTTACTTTAGCTTTTTAAAATATTTTCATCGTCTATACGACGCCCAACACCATACCTACGATGCCCTACCCACGACCCACCCACCTACGCAATTCAGCCATTCTCCTCTCATTATTGTTATAAAAAAATATTTTAACAGGAAATCATTTCAGTCATACAAATAATTACCATTTGTTTGATCATTCCGGATGGACTAAGTTGACAGTGTGACAAACAGGTGTCACTTTAGGTTAGGTGTCACAACAGTTTAGAGCAGGAAATACTGCTGAAGGAAGATGATTTTGGATGAAAGGTATATTTCACAACACGACAGTGCTGATTAATCATTCATTTCATTCTTGCCTGGCGTACAGAACAAGCTCAAACTTTTTGTTGGCGAACATTTTCAGGTATATTATAAGAAAAATATTTTTTGTGATTAGCTTTATAGACTTTATAGTTGTTGGTTCTGTGTAAATGTATTACAGTCATTCCAACCTATTGTGATCTGCATGGTCACGGGATGAAGTTAGAGATTGTATATGTTTACCCCGATACTGGCGCAGTATAGATTCGCTCTTGGGATAAGTTGGGGCAAAATGCATGCGGTCTTTGATATTATAATGAAGATTATAGTTTGGCGAGATTTCAATACTTATACACTCAAACATCATGTTTAATCGAGCTTACCGGCAGATCCTGTTTAGCGGCCCTGTTTAATATTCCACAAAACTTAAAAGTTATTACAAGTATAATAAATAAGGCTAGGTCGTATTTAAGGTAAATATTTTACAAACATTCAAGACTAACTATAACTCGGTTATTAGTTTAGCGAGTACCATTTACAGATTGAACGGAGCAATTTTCACTGTTTCAAGATCTAGATCTAGTTAATTAATGAATATTTTAAACTTTCATATATACAGCTCACCTTGGTCTCTTAATTAGTATTCACAGCTTTGATATAGAGATCGTCTCTTCATTTATAGTAATTTACAATACGGATCTTTTTATAATTAGTATTCACCGATCTTTTTAAGTACCGCCCCTAATACGTTGTTGATCTTCATTGAGATTTACACCGATACCAATCTCGTTTCCAGAGTATTCCTGTTCGCGGGTTAGGTAGTGGCATGACTCTGGGGAAATCGAATCGAAATCGTTATTTGATTGGCTGCCGCGATCATCAATGTTGCCGACGCATTAATGCGTGTTTTTGCGAGAATTACGCGTGGGCATACGCGAAGAGAGAATTATCAATGTTTATCAGATTTGGAATGCGAAATCAAACGATATAAATCGAAGGATATAATAATATTAATCCTATGAACAAGTATTGGGACGTTGGATATATTACTTACAAAATGGCATAGTATTTATGAATGACTTTTTATCGATCTACAGTATGAGTATATTGACATATTTGTATGTGGAAACGACGGCGTACAAGTTTCGTATTTATTCCATGATATAAGCATGAAAGAATTGGCTAAATGAAATCATCGCACACGTTGTTGTTGTTGTTGTTTTTTTAAATTGATATATTGTTGCCAGGACTTCGGAGTGGCAGCTTTTGCTTGTGTTAAAGCTTTAAACAATACAGTACATTAGATCTTCCGTTTCATGTTTACTTGACATATATGCATGTGCTAAGAGGTCACTTAACTGCACATTATCAGTTATGGTCAACACTCAACATGTTGTAGCCCGTGGTCTTTGTGCTTTTGTAAAAGGAGTTATCTATATAAATTTAAGATGCCAGGTGTTTTTTGTAGCATCTGCATAAATTATAGAATAATTGATTTAAGAAGTTCCTCAGGTTGTAAAACATTTGGTTAAAGATCTTAAAGACCACTGTAGATTGCCACTTGACAGCATAATGTAAAGCTATAACTAAGCCAAACCTGGAATAATTTTTGCATCAATTTGTGTCTGGATAAAAAATAAGTAGTGAATTTAAATACGGATGTCTCCTTGTCTGTTGCTATGTGAAACAATGTTGTTTATAGCAATAAGAGTCATTGTGGATCAATAACAATACTCATTTGCTAAAAATATACAAGCATTGATTCCATTTCCAAACTATTATACTATGTGAATATATTGGCAATTAATCCAATTATATATAAAAGGAGATACAGTAGGATTGAAGTAGCTACCAGTTTCAATCAAATAACTACTTTAATTTCTGTATCATGTTATTGTTTCCCAAGCATGCATCATTGAGGGGGCGCTTGTTCTAAATATATGCAATAATTATAGGTTATTTTGAGGCAACGAGGGGATATGTGATTTATTCACCGAGGCGCGCAGCGCCGAGGTGAATAAACACATATCCCCAAGGTGCCTCAAAATAACGTACTTATTTTTCACAATGCGAGGTCGCGTTAATGAGTCAGAATAGAAATAATTCTTAATGCCATATTGCCTTTGTTATGTTGTTTTTTTTCTCATTTTTTGTGCTGCAAAGACATAGATTGCAGGTGAATATTAGAGGGGATTATTAATTGCAGGTGAATATTAGAGGGGATTATTAAATGGAAATTGATTAGAGGGGAATATTGAATATATTCCTCGATAAGAACAAAGGAAACCGAGCAGGGTGAAAAATAAGTCTGGTTACCATTAAAAAATGTCCATATTCAGAGTACCGTTGTACTATATTTTATTAAAATACTGCAGAAATGCAATATATTTCATGATTTTAAGAATCAATTGAATGGGAACTGCATTGTTAAAAGAGGAGGGGGCTTATTTATTTTTTATTTTTGTATCCAAATGAGGGGGGTTGGCTTATTGGAGAGAGGCTTAAAGAGAAGGGGGCTAAATTTAATTTTATGGGTAAATTAAAACCGAACGTTTTAAGAGTAGCCCAATCAGCTATGCTGTTAGCAAGTACAATGAAACATTGTTTGGGTAGTTTTAGCTTTATACGTTTATAGATCTATTTTATACTCCTATTATACGTTTTATACTCTTATAACATAATCTTATTTCTTGTAATGTACATAACAATTTAGCTTTTAATTGCTATTATAGCAATGGATTGCAAGGTTGATGTATAAACATGGATTGCAAGGTTGATATATAATTTGCATGTTATGTACCTGGTAATATGGAGTAATGAGCTAGTAAATATATCCTTGCCTATAATTAGTTGTCGATTAAATGTTCAAAGATACACAATGTGAAGCATGAAAAACAAATGGTAGATACCCACTGCAACAAATTTTCAACAAATATATATGGATTTGTTCACTTCATTTCTTACTTTCGACACAAGTAATTATAATTACAAATACAATGTCATTTAAAGACTTTATTTGTGCTCCATGTATATATGTTAATGTACCGGTAATATAATATAAAAAATAATGTGTTTATTGTTGAAGTGGAAGTCAAGTCCGTATTGTAAACAAACGGTTTGTAATTTACATTTTGAACTGCTGTATTTTTTAAAATATGATGTATTGTCTGAATATCTAACACCATTTTGGTTCGCTATGCTTCTAAATGAGATGAAATGGGTCGTTCCAGAAAAGATCCACACTTCCCCCACGGAGGAAATTTCTGCTGTCCGGAGGGGGAGAGGAGAAAAAATTGTTTCTGATAATAGTAAATGTATTAAGACATCCGAAGGGGGTAGGGAGGTTAACTTCCAATTTCTTCCGTGGCGGTGGTATGGATGTTTTCTGGAATGACCCAATAGAGTTTATGTTCAGAAAACTCCGAAACATTCGAAATTTGGGCAATGCTCACATTAGGGACCGGTCATTATTTATGGAAGGGGGGGGAGAAAAAATAAGGGGGGGCCATATGTAGAAATAAATGACAAGAAGGGGGGGCTATTAAATTTTTCAAGAAAATGACGGGGGGGGTTGCAATTAAATTTGAAGAAATTTGCTTAATAACCTGGTATCCATTTGGTTGTAAATGTTGCAACTAAATCATGGTCACTGATGTGAAATAGTCTGGATTCATCTTGTCTTGTGTGTGCTGTATGCAAATCAGATTTATGGTTTGCAGACTAGTTAATTAAATTGACAATGTATTATTACATCAGCTCTTGATGTGGTTAAATACATTTAAATTAAGCAAGGTTAACGGCGGATGTATTATGCAGGCCACATCCGCTGAGGGGAGTCTGTGACGTCATATCGATCAAAGGGGGTTGTTTCATGCCTTGTGATCAGTGCTTTGGTCTGGGTATTCATTCTGCCATTGTATGCTTTGCCTAGCTGCAGCAAGTTAAAGTTTTGCGCTTCGTTATCTTTTCCCCACCCACCCACCCACCCACCCACCCACCCATGTTCATTCTAAAGGATTTTTCTGGTAGCTAGTATATGTCATTTTATTTTATATAATTTTTAATCTCACATAAAATAGGATGTATAGACCACTATACATTGTATTTCGCAGGTATGCCTTGGCAGAATTGTCATTGCTAAACTATCTCCTTTTGCTGTTAATATTACTGATTGTTGCTCTCATTGTTGCCGCGCAGCTGCTATGGCAATACTTCGTACCATCAAGTCTAGTTGCAGCCTTAAACATGGTTACAATCGCCCAGACCAAATGGAAACCTGATTTTAGTGTTATATATAAAAATACTCCTCTTTTAACGTCGACCAAAAATATATTAGCAGAAAATTATAATTAATATCTTGCCAATTCCATATTCTTATTTAATAATTAACACTATAACGCCTGGGTATCCCCATTTGACGAGTAAAAGAGAAATGGGGGGGGGGTCAAAGAAAAATATTCAAATATGCAGGGGGGGTCATCATTAAATTTCTGCTCTTTTAGGGGGGGGCTTTCAATTTTAAAAATTTAGAAAAGAAAAATTCCCCTCCCCCCTTCCATAAATAATGACCGGTCCCTAAGTAGTCAAATACCACATATTTTATTATATACATTTATACAGTATAAAAACAATCATTGTGTAATATTTTAAACAGTCAAAACTCTCGCTGCAGGCATTAATATATTGCCAATTAACAATATCATAAGAAACTATGGTTCTCAGGAGATATTTAATTAAATCCTGGTCCTGTATTTCTGTAACTCTGTTCAAAACAACAGTCCAACTAAGTTGTCATCAAATGTAGTGTTAGAGTAAAGGTAAAGATGTCATCAGTTAAAATTATACTTATACATTTTGGTTTTACACATTAATAGAGTTAATTAAACAAAATTGTTACAACCATTTTCAAATGCTATTAAAAGAATCCCCATCCTCCTTCCTCATTACATTGTCATTTTGCTTTCTAATATAAATATTTTTTGTTTAGAGATTAATACAAGAATGATGAATACATGTACTGATCTACTGGATATTGACTGGATAATTTTGCAAGACAAGACAAACTTACCTAAATTCATTTGTATGGAAAATAACTTAACAGCTACAATAATCATATATTATATGGATGGATCAGATCAACGGCTCACAATGTACAAAACTATATTTGTGATACCTTCTACTCAAACAGCTATTCTCCCACAACACAAAGTGTTTTTGTGTGGTTATGCTGAGTTAAACTGAACAGTGTGGTATATATAATTAACTGTGCACAGGATTGGAATTGAATTATATACTTCACTCATGACCTTCAAAACATTCTATACTATTCAGTGGTCTTCGATATATGATTGACTCTTTGCTACAGTAATGTATGTTCCTCGATTAGTTTGTGTATGTTACTCAACAGTTAACATTGGCAAGTGTAAACAACAAGTGACAGAACTTTTGCTTCATATGATTACAATAAAGTTTTGAAAATTCGATGAGTATGGATTGACAAGTGACAGTTTACTAAATAGCCAGCTGTATAGACACTTTAATATTGTTTGCATGAAATTTTTATTTCCTGACTGCATAATTATTCATTACAAGCATAATAGTATACATAAAAGTATTACTTGACTGTGATTGGTTGATTTCAGTGCAGTTAATCCCAAACAGCAGTGCAAAAATCTGTAATCACAGTGCAATTTTCTGTAATCACAGTGCAATTTTCTGTAATCACAGTGCAATTTTCTGCTATCACTATGAACCAATCAGAATTGAGCTATATTTTGGCGGCAAAATGTTCTTTTTTTTCTTCAAAACAAACATGGCCGCATTTAGTGGTGGGGAATGATTCCGGCACTTGGAATTGAGTTCAATTGAAGAACTGCGAAATAATGCAAAAAATACAAATACCAAGAGAAGCACGATCTTTTGGCTTGGCGTTTTTAAATCATGGGCAAAGGAGCGAGGTTTTTCTGAGACCATTGAAACATACAAGGCGTTCGACTTACATACGAGGCGTTCGACGGTGAAGTCAGGAACAAGGATGGCGGTGAATACGAGCCAGTCTCTGCGTTATGATAGCAGCCTTGGACCGTTATTTGAAAGACTGTGGTTATCAGAAGTCCATAATACGAGATCGGGAATTTTGCAAATCAAAAGAAGTTCTCGAGGGAAAGGCAAAGCATGTACGCAAAGAAAGGAAAGGCAAGAGACCAAACAAAGCTCGAAGTTTAACGCAAGAGGAGGAAGAACACCTGTGGACCAAACGGAAAACTGGGTAATAAAACAGCCGAGAGTTTAATCAATACTATGTGGTGGTTGCTGACACAATATTTCGGCCTTCGCGGACAACAGGAGCGTCCCGGCATGAAAGTTGAGGACTTCACAATTGGCAAAGACAACGACGGACTCGAGTATGTTGAATACATCGAAGGTCCCACCAAAACAAGAAATGGAGGCTTGTCAAAAAAGTCGAGAGATTTCCTGCCCAAGATGTATGCTACAGGTGATGAAAGATGTCCTGTTGCTCTGTTCAATGAGTACTTGTCTCGGCGACCAGCGGCACTCCAAAATTCCGGCCCGTTTTACCTGTCAATAAAGTACAACTCCAACAACAACACTTGGTACAAAGCTCAACCTATGGGCACAAATCGCATCAACGAAATGATGAAAAGGATTGTCCAGGGAACACAACTTGAGCATCAACAACAAAAGAAATTGACAAACCACAGTGCTTGTAAGGCGGTAGTCAACAAATTGAAAAAGAACAACGTTGAGCGTTCCTCGATCGTGAAAGTAACTGGTCACCGCAACTTGCAATGGCTCAACGATTATGATGGAGACGAACAAGAACAGCAGCAAATGTCTTCCAGGATATCATGGAGGAATAATCCACAACAACGTCACGATGGGGCATCCACTTGGCAAAAGTGGCAATGCAACAACAGCAAGCCTTTCTTGCTGATTTCCAACGGCAAGGTCAACTAAACGTGAGCAGCAGTAATCAACTGAGTCAAGCAACGGTGAGACAAGAAAGTCGACAGAAAATGTTAAACAACAACAATTTCAACAACTGCCAAGTAACTTTCTCAGTTGGTTCAACGATGACTTCGCCAATTCTTCCTCAGGATACTTCGAACCCGAAGCAACGTCGCACTTACATGATTGAAAGTGACTCTGATTGACTGTTTTGTTTTATATACTGTTATACATAGTTATGCGCTTAAAAATTACTC
>CACRXK020006580.1:0-13357 GCA_902702795.2 Paramuricea clavata | reverse complement strand
ACACAGTAAGTTATGCAACAACAAAATATGCAATTTAATATTTTTTGAATGGCGCTACCGGTGGATTAATTATTCATTTCAAAATTTTCTTTTCTACATGCAATCGTAAGTTTGGTTGTGTTAATAACCGTCGATCGTCGACGTCTTGATAGCTAAGAGTCCCTAATATATCATACTACACTACACTACATTCTACAGTAATAAATATATATACATGAAGCGGAAAATTAGAATATAGTCCACAGTCTTTTCTAGATCTTTCGTGATAAAAAGTGGCATCTTTGCATATATAACGATATATGACGGGGGCGAACAGCGTGAGGAAGCTTGTCAAACATTAATTAGAGAATTATCAAAAACATCTGTTCCACGGGGTCGTGGATACTCGAACGCCCCCTCGTCTACGCCTCTATAAATCTACATGAGACATATGACTAAAACGGGCAAGTACTTAAAAAAAAAATTAAAATCCGAGGTCTCAGACTCAGAAACGTCATTAGTCCCCACTTCTAAGCAGCGAAGACATTCCTTTAAAAATTCCTTAAATCTTACAATTCCTTAGAATATCCCTATGGCTCTAACTATGTAAAATTCTTGTTTTTAAGGAAATACCCTTAAACGTGAGAGTCCTTCTTGAACTTTAAACTGTACAACGTTATGTAATTCTTATGTGAGCAATTATATAATTAGGCGGCGCGGGATGAGGAGGGGCCATCTCATCCTATGTAAAAGTGGGGGGAGGGCGGTTTAGTACCTCAAAAAGATCAGAGCAAGACAGTAATCGGAAAATTCTTGATCGCTGCCTACACTGTAGAAGGCAAAATAAAATATTCCTCATAAAGAAGATTTAAACCCTATAACAGTTTTCACATGCAGGGGGGCTACCCTGAAATAGATTAAGACGCGTATCTATATTCCTATATAATATTTATATACATATATCATGGGACATATGGCAAGTTGTTCAACTATGCTCATTTAGTCATTTACCGACAATTTTAGCCCCCAACCAACTCATCCAAACTACCAAAATCAATAATGAAGCATTTTTGTTTTGCGAATTCTTTCGTCGCCAGAACGTCTGAAATGACATTTCCGAGCCTCAATTTTTCATATCTTCCCGCCTCCGCGACCGCCCCCAGATTTCAGTGTTATGTGGCCTTCGAAGTAACAACAGTGCCAGCCGGTTAATATTTTTCGTGTCGTTTTTCCACTCAGTTGAAAACTACCATACCAAACGTAGTTGAAAACTAGTCCCCTCCCCTCAACTGAAATAGAACCTGTTGCACCGTCACTGCGTTTAAATCGCTCACGATTTTGTAACATCAATAATTCAGCCAAATTTATACCTCACCTATACAAGTGTTTTGCCAATATTTCAAATGTTCTCCTTCTTTTAGATTTTGTTGCTTAGCTATAAGCAATTGTCTTTGATGCTGCTTTACTCTTTATTAAGTTTATTTAGCAAGATGCATACACTCAATGACAAACTGTTTAGTTTTGAATGCCTTTATTAAGTTAATAGCCCATATATGCATATTACGTAATGACCAAAGGGTCAACCAAGGAGACCAGAAAATTGAATATTAATTATAGTTAGCTAAATGACTATTGCACACGACTTTCCGTGTAATCGCATGTGACATTCAGTGTGACTTGTACGTGTGCTATAGTCATAGACCATGCCCGGTCATCATGGACGAATAATTTTCACAATAATTAGATATCTACACTAATCACCTCAACCTGATAATCAGGATCTAAAGACGTTGTAATCACCTGGGGACGGTTGTATTAAAAAAACGGTAGTTCAAGTTGACTGCAGTTAACAGTGTATTTAAAGAGTTAAGAACTATTTAACCACAAAATGGTGGTCCAATGATGCTGAGTCACTATCATCAAACTGGTGATTATAGTTAGCCACATACTATAACAGTGAGAGGGAGTCTCTTTCGTCCGCAGAGGCTTTCAACCCAGGAGGCTGCTCCATTTACTGTTCTAGAATATTTGGAACACTGTTCTGGAACGATATGAAATGGAGTGCACACGGTGTTCTGGAACAGTGTTTAGTTTATTATATATGCGTGCAACCATGCATTACTATATTTATAACATTAGTTATTCGCATTATAAATCGTATAATGATTTGCTGTTATTTGTATATCTAAGTATGCTTTTTCAACGTTTTTACTCGTCGATTTACCCAACCCTGGCGTTCAAATAGCATATAGTAAGTATATGTCGATATATAGCGTTTAACCTTTCAAAAACAACACTCTATATGCAGTGTGCATTGGATACACATAATCAGTCGCCTCCATTTCTATAATCACATGAAGATACTTGAAAATGGGCAGTGTCATGTGTCTGTTCTGGCTGCCCCTACTCGAAAATCTGGGTAGTCAGAACAATTCAGAACAGTCATGTCACTGTTTTCTGTTCCATTCCATTAGTGTTCCGAAAATCTGGAGTACTCCGAACAGTAAATGGAGCAGTTTGCTTGCAAGATGAAAACACGCTAGAGTGTAACGAGCCAGCGGGAGGGAATTGACCATTTGCGTAATAGACTAAATTTTGATCTCAACAAAAATTTCATTACAGCTTGAAAGAGCATCACAAAATTAGTAATATTCCAAAGTTTCGTTGCAAAATGTTGTAAAATGCGGAAAATATAGCCTTGCGAAATTTGCAATTTTCAGTCATTTTAGATTACAAACCGGAAATTGACAGCCTCGAAGGGTTTGAGGCTGTCAATTTCCCGTTTGTAATCTAAAATGACTGAAAATGCAAATTTCACAAGGCTATATTTTCCGCATTTTACAACATTTTGCAACGAAACTTTGGAATATTACTAATTTTGTGATGCTCCTTCAAGCTGTGATGAAATTTTTGTCTAGACTTGTTTAGTTCAAAATTTAGTCTATTACGCAAATGGTCAATTAATTAAAGAATTTCATTAGCGGTCATTGTATTTGGAAAATGCTATTTAGCTTACTGTATCTTAATATATATATATATAAATTTCAGGGGACTGATTACAATTTACATTATATAGTTTTAATCTAAATTCACAATCTGGGTTCAAAGATCTAACTTAATTACGCCCCTCCACAAAACGCTCTGGGCTCCCGAGATTCTGCTGGGCTCCCGAGATTCTGCTGGGCTCCCGAGATTCTGCTGGGCTCCCGAGATTCTGCTGGGCTCCGGAGATGCGATTGGCCTCCCTGATCGGCTCTGCTGGGCTCCGGAGATGCGATTGGCCTCCCTGATCGGAAGACATACACATTGTTATTCAAGTCTGTAAATCACAAGCTGTCGACAAATTGTGTTCGCACAGCTTGTTTCCAGTTGTTGTGACAAGTTTGGAACAAACTGTTAACAACTTGTAACAAGCTTGATGACATCATCAGATTTGTTACAATGTTGTTCTATTCTAACAAGTCTGATACAGTCCGCATGATATAACAAGAATGTTACAAGGTTGATGACACACGGATGTAACTATATTGTCATATCATGACTGTATCGAACTTGTTGGAACAACCTTGCAACAAGTCTGATAATACCAACAAGGTTGCTACAACTGTCAACCGCAAATAGTTCCACACTTGTTGACAACTTGGTACAATCAGTGAGAATGCAACTTGCATGTCAACAGCTTGTTGCCAGACTGGCTACAAGATGTGAGAATTTTTTGCGTGTGTAGATTGTAGAGGGCACTCGAAGACTACACACGTAAAAACGCACAAGTTGTGACAAACCTGCAGCAGACTTGTAGCAATGCTGTTCCAACAACTTGTCAACCGGATGTGTTCGCACCTACTGCGTGTTCCCAGCTTGTCGACAACTTGCTACAAGGTTGTTGAGCTCAACAGACTTGTTACAAGTCGTTGAAACAACTTGTTATCGTCCTGCAATTCAACAACGTGGCACCAAGTTGTGACTGAGAAGACTCACTGAGAACGTTGTAGCACCTTGATAAAATAACAGCATTGTTACAAATTGTTGACAAGCTTGCTGCAAGCCTGTTGCGAACACATCTTGTTGACAAGTTGCGAGATTTTTACGCGTGTACTGTCTTGACTGCCGAGGTTACAGCTTTTCTTGGGATGAAGTCGGAACCGTCACTTTTCCAGTTCACAGGGGAAACCCATACGAATTCCCGAGTGAAGAAATGTAGTCTTAAAAAAATATCGGGCTATTTAGGCACCCTTATTGACTGGCGACATTTATTTCCAATTATGTGATTAAGTAGATTACTGCTGCTGATGCATTAGGCTCGATTACCAGCCGTTCCTTGAGGCAATTCAGGGGAGCTTCCCGAATGCCGGCTGGTAATGGAGCCTACTGATGTATATGATTGAGGAAATGGCTGAAGCCCAGGGTGTTAGCCAGGCGGCCGTCCGACCGTCCTACGGACGGCCACTTCTGAATTCGGACGGCTAAATTTTAATGGACGGCCTAAGGGAATATTTTCTTTAAATAGCAATTTACAAGCTTGGTAATATTTCTTGAATACTTCGAATTGTTGTCATCTGCTGTTTACTTTACTTATGGCATGTTTTTTATATTTTTCCCGTCGAAAACACGTTGAATATGGCTGAATGTATCGACAAACGCTATCGCTCGAGCGCCACGTGCTTTAGAGTTATACTTACGGTAAAGGTGGCTACAAAATGAGCCAAACGCATAAAAAAGGGGAAAAATATCGGTGATTGATAAAAATAACTAAACACTACACTGCTGTATTGCATTCTTCATTATAACATATACTGTACATCGTAGTGATCATACGGTTCATACCATACGTGTGCTTTTACTAATTTAATAACGGAAATGTGCATCTAAAACTAAAAAGGTTCAACGAATAGAACACCACAATTCCACAACAACGAAAAATTGCGGCCACGCCCAAAAACATGTGGCCACGCCCACAAAATTATTTTGGACGGCCACTTTCGAAATCCTGGCTAAAACCCTGCTGAAGCCCCAGTCAAACGCCGGTGAAGTCGAGAGTTGTGACAGTTGGCAGTCCTGAACAGTAGTTATTGGGGACATTTTGGCTAACAAAATAAAGATTTGACGAGTGTTTCAACTATGTTTTAACTAAAAGAATACATGATAGTGTTGGGAAAGCATTAAGCCTGGTTTCCCCATGGTCGTAACGGTCGTAAAGATTGAGTCACGATCTTTCTCATCAACCGAAATACAACATTTTACTGACAACTGAAAATACGCGGAGTGATTATAGCTATAGAGAATACTTATGATTTACATGTGGTTTACAGGTATAAACTATTATAAACTGGCCGTTGAGAAAGATCGTGACTGTATTTTTACGACCATATGGAAACAAGGCTTTAAGAACAGTTAACCAAGATCGCGTGACTGCCAACTCAGGCCGACACACGCCAACTGAAAAATCGCCCCGCGTTGTCGAATCGCGTCCGGTCAGGGCCGTCCTCAGGGAATTCTGCAGGGGGGTGTAAGGTCCTTTCAACCGACCAGAGCCGAAAAATTATTTTCTGGAACAAATTATTTTTGGCGACCTCCCCCCCCCCCCCCCCCCGTTGCCAAAAAAATTTCGGTCGGTGTACCATTTTAGGGGTCCAAAAATTTTTCCGCACATACCAAAATTTTTCGGAACATCAAACAAATTTTCCAGACATCACAAATTTTCTACATTTATCCCAAAAATTTTTCTAAAATTCCGACCCCTATCTTGCCCTTTGCGCGAAAATATTTAACCCAAATAGCAGTCCTACCGACTGAATAGCAGTCCTGCCGACTGAATACAATTTCTGGGGGGGGGTGTCACACCCCCACATCCCCCCGTAGCTCCGGGCCTGCGCCCGGTGTGTCTCGGCCTATCATAGTTTAGCGTTCTATAGCGATGTAGTTTCACTCGACCTTCGAACACCAATTGTTTTGTTGAAATGTTTCAACATGTAAACGAAACGTTTTGCTGTCACGCGTTGTATGTTGTCTAGGGCTTTGGGAATGTTGACAAAGCGCTGTCAGGCGTTTGGAGGGGATGTGTTTATTGTAGTTAGCGTAAAAAGTAAATAAAGTTCAATTAACAAAATTTTGTTTGACAAGCAGTGTGCATGAGGAATACAAACAAACTTTATTTAAAATAAACAGAGCTATCAATACTAGTACATAGAATACAAAACATTTAAATACACAGGAAGACTATGCAGTAGACTAAAATTAGAATACTAGTTTACTTATAATTGGATTACTAGTTCACTAATATAGTTATATTGATGAAATTATATTGAATGGAGGATGTTCACAAACTGTTTATTTTCAGAGTACTAAGTGGCATTTTGATGACAACGCCTTACCACTTACATTCCGCTAATTGAACTTTATTTACTTTTCACGCTAACTACAATAACAGCAACCTCGTACCCAGGGCTTCTGCGCTTATTGCTCTCAATAAGCGCAGAAGCCCTGGGTACGAGGTTGCAATAACAGCATCGCGCACAGCCTCGTCCCCAGGCGCTTTGATTTGCACCCGTCCACTGCCTGCGTCGCGCCACAAACCCGCGCGTCTGAGTTGGAGCCTGGGGACGAGGCTGCATCGCGCATATGTCCAATGTAACCACCTCCGCAGGCATCTCACCCGTGGAATCGGGTGGTCGCAAAAAGTCCAATGTCCAACACGCCATTTCGGGATTCACGACGCCATCTTGCTAAGTGAAGTGAAAACAATGGAATTCCTAGTAATTCCCTGTAGGTCATTTGCAAGCGGGGCAACCAAGTCTCCCCATTATACAAAGTGCATCATTGTACAAAGTGCATCTGGAATTTTTGCACAAAAGTTACGCAACTGCCGAGCAACGGCAATAATAACGTTTCAAGATGAAGTAATTTAACTCGTAAACGACATTGGTGACCCCCAAATTTTATTTTAAAAAATTATTTCTCTTGGTATAGTCAATTATTTTGACAATTTAAAAAAAAATTATGTGGAGCCGAAATTTTTTAAATTACGTGAAGGTGAAAATTCCGCCTAGTGGAAAACCGCCTTGAATCACTCATGTGCAACAATCCGTTTTTCGCAGAAACAATTTCTCGCGAAGAGTTTCGTCGTCGTGGAATCAGGCCTTAGCAGATTATACAAAGCGCATCACTACACAAAGTGCATCTGGAATAGTTTTGCACAAAAGTTACGCAACTGCCGAGCAACGGCAATAATAACGTTTCAAGATGAAGTAATTTAACTCGTAAACGACATTGGTGACCCCCAAATTTTATTTAAAAAAATTATTTCTCTTGGTATAGTCAATTATTTTGACAATTTAAAAAAAAATTATGTGGAGTCGAAATTTTTTAAATTACGTGAAGGTGATTTTTTTTAAATTACGTGAAGTTTTTTAAATTGTCAAAATATTTGGGGGTCACCGATGTCGTTTACGAGTTAAATACTCGTTAGATGTTGTTTTATATACGTAAGGCACTTTTTGTTCATCAACAAGTAATAATTGTCCAAAAATACGCATCTAAATCGAGCGGAATTTTCCATTTTTTAAAACTGTATTGAGCCACGTACCTTAAGGCTAATTTCCACTCAGGAAAATTATCCGTGGATTGGAACGGACAGGAAAATTTTTCTTTGTGTTAAAGTCATTAGTTCCAACCCAGAGCGCTCACAAGAGAAAGAAAAATTTTCTTGTCCTTTCCAATCCACGGATAATTTTCCTGAGTGGAAATTAGCCTTTAAACGGTTATCGTTCCATGTTTCGCGCACCAATATAGGTTAGGGTTAGGGGTTAGGGTGTGTATATATGTTCAGTTATGGAGGTACCAGTTGACTTTGCAGTACACTATAAGACTATAATATCCATTACATAACGTTTGTTACATTGGTGCGCGAAACATGGAACGATTAAGGTCCAAACACACCGGACGCGATTCGACAACGCGTCGCGTTGAACCCGGTTCACATTCACAATTCCGGATTTTTCTCCCCCTGGCATGAAATGTGATTGAATGAATGACATGTAAAAGACTTAGAATTGTTTACTTCTGAAAAGAGACTCTATACTCTTGTGTGCGTGTTCACTCATTTACATCCGTCAGAAACACAAAATCGCCGACAAAATCAGGCTATAAATTATACCCAGGGTTAAGTTAACCGGCTTTTGAACAACCGCCCTAAATAATTATCGGGCTATTTAGACCCATTTTGACTGTTGGTATTATTTACACTTTTTTCCTCTTGCAACATACGTGATTGTGCAATATATTCCTGCGATTACTTAGGAATGTAGTGGAACAATTGTCGGAATGATACATCGCCGAGTACTGTATTCGTTAGCCATTTACTCAATCACATCCCGCTTAGCAGTAGTAAAATCACACTAAAATCCGCCATTGTCAGCCTATCGTTGTTTTGAGTCGGCCATGCATTTAGCGTGGTAGCAATGTACTTATATAAGCACATATGTGTACACATTAGTACGTCGATAAATCTATCTATATAATTATATTATTACAAAGTCAATGAACAACAAAGACAAAATCAATTGAAAATATTGCGCCATACCTTGTTCACAAGACAAATACTTATAGAATCAAATACCAATATGGATGAAACTTTCAGTTAATGTTAGAAATAGTTGATTACGTTTTGTATGCACTCGAGTTCTGACGAGTCCTGCTTCACATGGCCAATAATACAACGCAACGTGATTGAAGAGGTCGCCGGTGTGTGGGTGTTATGCAATCCACTCAAGGTATTAATTATTCATGCTATATGGAAAAAATGAGATGCAAGAATTAGACTTGTGGGTGGTTTATTCATTTGAATACATTCAAAAGAAATGTTGCGTTATTAATTATAGGTTCAGATTTGGTTAGTGAAATGAATATATTCTGGAACGCTAACCTTGACGCGTGTCTGGCGGTCAAGGCTCGCGGGATTACGCCTCGCGATTCTCTCGCGAGACCAGTTCATGGAGCGAGCATGCTCTTTCAATAATCAGTTATTAGGAAAAAATAAGAAAATCTAAAAGTAAAGTCTACACAAGTAAAAACGCACAAGTTGTTACAGGTCTGCAAACAAGTTGTTACAAATCTGTTCACAAGCTGTCAACAAGTTGTGTTCGCACTGCTTATTCCAAGTTGTTGTAACAAGCTGTTAACAACTTGTAACAAGCTTGATGGCATTATCAGACTTGTTACAAGGTTGTTCTGACAAGTCTGATACAGTCATGATATAACAAGAATGTTACTATAGGTTGACGACACAAGGTTGTAACAATATTGTTATATCATGACTGTATCTGACTTGTTGGAACAACCTTGCAACAAGACTGAGAATATCAACAGGGTTGTTACAAGTTGTTAACAGTTTGTTCCAAACTTGTTAACACTTTGGGACAAGCAGTGCAAAGACAACTTGTTGGCAGACTTGCTAAAAGTTGTGAGACTTTTGCGTGTGTACTAAGAGGTGTTACCTGGTCGCGCTCTTCGCATGCGCGACGTTTTGGCCTCAAATTTCCGGTTGGAGCTGGCATTCCAGTTACACTTATTTCACTGGATTCGACTACCGGAGCCCCAGTTGATTTGGACACCGAAATAATAAAATATATTCATTCATACATACATGGGCGAATAACTAATTTTTCCTCTTTATATAGCTCAATTAATTCTAAAATAACCAGTTGGCAGGCCAGATGCGATAAATCAGGTCACAAAAATGTTTCCTGAATCCTGACCATAAACGATCGTTTGATACTTATTTAACTAGCTGTTGCTGGAATCAAACTAAACTAATTCAACTTTGGAATATTATTTAGGATGTTTATCAAAGACAAAGCCGGGATAACAGCTTTATTTAAACGAATCATCCCAGGTTAACCGGGCCAGCCAGGCTCCATATGAGTTTGGGAGTTTCAACTAATTCTATAGCAAGCATTATTAGGATCAATCCTTAATTTAAATCGGTGATGGACCGCAGAGGTGACATGTGTGTTCAACTAATTAAAGATATATCAGGCCCGGAACACAAATTTATTATCTTTTGCGAAACAAAATCTCCCAAATAAAGCAACGCCAATGAAAATCTGAACGTTTAAACAAAGCCCAATTGATACAATTTAAGATTAATTAAAGTTTACATAATGTATCCTTAATACCTGCATGTAATCCTAATTAAACTTTTACATTTTACCTCGCATTGTACCATAGTCCATAGGCATAGCTAAATCGATACAACTGTTGTAATGTAAACTGCACTGTAATTTTGCTAGTTACTAGCTATCTGAATTATCTGCTTACGTAAGTGAGATTTACGATTGTATGTATAATAACGTAAAAAATCACTAGGTTTCCATTATTATAGATATAGTGAAATGTTTATATTAGAGGCAGTTGCGCCTTTGAACGACTTACCATACAGAGACGTTTGTATGCAGACGACGGATCTTTGGTTGAGGGGGGCAAATAAAGAGGAAAATTAGTGATTCGGGTTTTTGATCAGCACAATAGGATTTTTATGCTGCGTCATGCCAGCAAAGTATATATGACAAAGTGCATCTTGAAAGTGCCAAACATCAATGAATAACAAATTTTTCCCGACTTGATTTATTCTAACTTATCTTTCAACGTGCTAGAAGATATATATTGTCTGTCTTTACCTTTGTGTAAAGACAACGCAAATTCTCCAGAAGATGACTACAAGATCGTTTAAATTAACTTTATACTCTTACTGGAATCAAGCCAAAGTTAATTAATTTCAACTATGAAATGTCATTTTGGATGTTTACAAAAACCATCATAATTAATTAAAATCCTTTATTTGGCTACATATACGAACCAGGGACGTGCTGGCTATAGGGACGAGAACTTGTTGTGGGCCCCTGCCATCATGGGCCCCTAAAATTAAAACATTGGAAAAGATAAAAAAATATAGATTTTAATTTCGAAAATCAAGCCATTAAGATATTGCAATTTATATTTTAAAAATCTAAATTTACGAAAATATTACCGAAAAATTTAACGAATTACGGTACATTAATTCGAAAGTTACTGAAAAATGGTATGTCCGGAATTAGCAACTGAAATGTTTCATGCTTGATCCGTAATACCCCCACCCCAATCTTGATCTATCACTGGGCCTGGGCCCCATCTGACGTTGCTCATTCATCGTCCTTTTCAAGACCCCAGCATGTCCCTGATATGAACAGCAACTTAGCATATATCATAATTGGGCTGATGGAATGGGAGTGATGAATGTTGTTTTAACTCATAGTTGAATAACATAGCTGAATGAATACTTTATATGGGTCTTATATATGCCTTGCGTCTGCTGCCATACCAGCTCAGGTACACAGCCATGGTCATAGGTGTAGGAGAGAGGGGCTACGGGGAGGTGCAATCCCCCCCCCCAACAATATTTTGGTCAGGCAGTTTGTACTTAAAAATCGGCTAATTTATTAAAGGAAATCTGAGTGGTGTGCATGAAAATCATAGAAATGGGAAGAAATAAGACACGTTTTGAAAATGTCTTTAAGTATGTTTCGAAAATCCCGCCCAACGGGCTAGGGGTTATAATAAAAACATTATGGTGCCTGCTCAGCTTATAAAAAGGGAGACCACCTAAGGGAGGTGTCTGTTAATAGGAGTTACAGACAATAAAATATTCACTGCAAGAGCTAGAGTTCATGGATTGGGAATTCAAGTCAATATTTTCTTTCAACGTCGCATGCAATCCCATGGCAACCCCTCCAACCACCTAGTTGGCAACATATATTAAAGATGATGTCCACTCCGTTCTGCGCATCAGTTCTGCTCATAACAAAGGGGGACCCCCAGATATAAACATTGCCCAAATTTTGCATCTTTCGAACTTTTTTGAATTGAAACATACAGTTTGTATTCATTTACAAGCATGGCGAACCAGAAAAGTGTTAGATATTCAGTTCTAAGTATTATCATATTTTACAAATATAGCAGTTCAAAACGTAAACAAAGTTCGCGCATGTGCACAGGAGTGGACATCATCTTTAAATTACATGCGGGTTGTATTCTCATATGTTTCATGAATGAATATACTAAATTCTCTTTGATCTCGGTCATGTTTTCTGGGATGACACATTCTATGCATTATATTAACCATAGAATGTGTCATCCCAGAAAACATGGTGCAAATCGTGTGGGAAAACATGGTGCAAAACAAGCCACAATTTGACTAACTAGTGGGTATTTGTTGCAGGGGTTAGGGTGAAATGTTAAGATGTCATTTAATAAAAGATTATGACACCAGATACCAAGTTTATTGACAACAAAAGCATGCGAGGGAATCAAATTCAACAACCTAAATACCTCTTCATGATTAAATGTGAAGATATTAAAAATTATATGGTCTCGGTTAATTTTAAAAGTGTAATTTCACTGTTCAAATGAAACATTTGGCAGACTGTCTGTACAGTCTCTACTCTATTGAAGTCATAACTCATAAACAAAGCACTAGTGACAATTTTGAAATGTTGAGAACCCTAGCTGTTATATTTCTACAGACAATAACTAATGGTAATATTTTAATATCATATAAATCACTACCTTACCTTTAAAACCAGTTAATCAAAGAGTAAATGAAGTTTATATATATTCATTTGATAAACCAAATATTAAATAAGTCACGTTGTGATTATATCTTATCTGCTTAGGTTACCTATGTTCGAATTTCAGCCAAGTAGTTCCCAATCTCCCATCATGTTAAAGAGAGTTGACATACTCTGGTAAAATCTTCAGCCACACTGAAAATCGACCTTTTCACTAATATAGAAACTGTTTTAAAATCGCAATGCATTTTGGTGAATCTACAGTGAAACGAGGAGTATATGCGAAGAAGGCGGTTTACCGATTGAAAATTTACAGCAACAATGCATTTGATGTTTGTGATGTCACTCTGAGGACTGAGGGTGCAGCCACACCGGGCAGGCTGAAAAGTTAGCCTGACCACGGTCGGAATCGAACCCGCGACCTTTACGATACTAGTCCAATGCTCTACCAATTGAGCTACGAGGTCAAGTCGGTTCGAGTTGGTGATATTTCGGAACCTTTCGGAATTGAGTCTAGTTCCTTCAATGATAAGATATGATACTTTTTGTGTGTGTTTTGTACTCAGGTGAATCAGATGTTTGTGGTGTTACTCCGAGTGTGCATCCACACCGGGCAAGCTGAAAAGTTTGCCTGACCACGGTGGGAGTCGAACCTGCGACCTTTGGGATACTAGTCAAATTGCAAGGGTGGGTTGACTACAAATTTTTTGTAGTTCGCTATAACTACAGCTACTTCAAAAATATGTAGTCAGCTACAACTACTGCTACATTTGAACAAA
>CACRXK020006579.1:0-24872 GCA_902702795.2 Paramuricea clavata | reverse complement strand
TCGTTTCTGAGTTGGGTCAATTTGGTGCTGACAAGAGATGGGTTGAAGATACGACGAAGATCCTGCGTGATAGTAAACTGTACCTTAAAGTCAAGTACCCCGTTGATTGCACAGAAGAAAATGGCTGTCTTTGCAAAGACCACTGCAGGATGTATGCTCTCAGTGATCCCAAAGATAAGGAACTACAACAAACTTGTCCTCATGAGCATTCAATGAAATGTGAAGAATGTGAAAATCTAAAATTTGTCATCAAAGATATTGAAGAAAAAGTCGAAAACCTGTGCCAACATTCCAGCATGACAGAAAGGCGGGAAGATATGCTCTACGACCTAAAACAGGCTGCAAAGGATATTTTTGACTGGAAGTCTCACATATTGCGCTCGACCAATCAAGAGAATGGGAAGCAGGACGCCCTTCGGCAACTCGATGAGAAGACAGTTCTAGTGGTCATGGACTGGGCCATGAAGTTCCAGCCGAGAAAATATCGAGAGAAACAATCTGAATGGTTTGGGAAACGTGGGTTGTCGTGGCATGTTAGCAGCGTTATTTCAAAGCATGATGACACATTGAGCGTGCAGTCTTTTGTTCACTTAATTGACAATAGTAACCAAGACTGGTTTTCAGTGGCGTCAATTGTAGAAAATCTTCTTCAGACAGTGAAACAGGAAAACCCGCAGATAACTAAAGCATTTTTAAGGTCGGATGAAGCGGGCTGTTATCACAACAATATGCTGATTTTAGCGTGCAATGATCTTTCTCAGTCAAGTGGTGTACAGATTGTAGGGTATGATTTCTCTGAGCCGCAATGTGGGAAAGACATTTGTGATAGGATTATTTGTCCAATGAAGTCAACTATCAATTCTTTCTGCAATGAGGGACACAACATTCTTTCTGCCGTTGACATGCACACTGCGTTAAAAGAACGACCGGTAAAAGGAGTGACTGCCAGCGTTGGAGTGATCGACGAATCTAAAAATACTTTCGACGTTCAAAAAATGGACGGATTCAGCAAATTCCTCGACTTTCGCTTTGAAAAGAATAAGCTAAGAGTCTGGAGGGCTTACGGTATCGGAAAGGGTAAAGTAGTTAAAACTAAATCTCTGTACAAAAATCGCCTGGTTCACCCTTCTTTACTGCACCTGTCAGATGAGCATGGATTCTTTCCTTGCAAAAGTAGAACAATGGACACAAAGGAAGATGCAAAGAAGAATGAAGATCAAGAGATTCATGTATTTGATTGCAATGAGCCAGGGTGCGATAAGTCGTTTGACACATTATCTGATCTGGAACTCCATCTAGATGTTGGAAACCACCAATCCTCTACACATCGGCCTAAAGAGAATTTGTACGATTCCCTAAGACGAGACTGGGCTAAGCAGTTTTCCACCATCACAAATCTCAAGCCAAACAAGGACAAAGCGAAACACAAGGAACTGCTGTTTGGTGGTTCTTCTGAATTATGTGAAGGGTGGGCGTTGGCAACTAGTTCAGGAAATGCTCGTTTTGCAGAGCACGTAAAGTCATACTTAACCACAAAATTCGACCTGGGTATAACGACCGGTAACAAAATCACACCAAAAGAGGTTGCACAAGACATGCGTCGTGCAAGGAACGAGGAAGGGGAAAGACTCTTTTCAAGAGACGAGTGGCTGAAAGAGAGCCAGATTAAAGGCTTCTTTTCTAGGCTGACATCCTCACGAAAAAGATCAGCACCTTTAGAAACCGAAGAAGAATCAGACGATGAGTGGGAAGAGTATGAAAATGAACTAGAGTTGCTAAATTTTATCCATGAACGCATTGGCTTGAAGCATCCAATTATCTATGATACTTTTAACCTTTGTGAATATGCTGCAAAAGGAAGACTCGCAAAACTTAATAATACTATATTAAAAGAAATTCTTGATCACTATGAAATAATTTACACATCAAAGGAAAGAAAACAAGACTTTGTAACAAAGATCGAGGAAATGGTGAAAGAATGTGGGTGCCTGCATTGCCATTGATGGCGAAACTATTCCTGCATGACCGTCGCTTGCAACTAAGGATGAACAGTCGCTGATAAAACACTGTCTATTCTCACAAGAACGCCCATTGATTTTACCAAGAAAGTTCAAAGTTTGTAATGACCATTTGACGGTTTCAATTAGATCAGGTAATTGTCTAGTCTCCCTCGCAGCCGCTATTATTACCATTTGCAAGCAACCGTTCGGCCCAAACACTTCTATACGCGTTGTTTTACACTTGAAACATGCACGTTTGGCCTTGGAAACGTGTATGTTTGGCCTTGGAAACATGTATGTTTGGCCTTGGAAACATGCACGTTTCTAAGTGGTTTTAGACAGTAATTTGACATTTGACGAGTAACGTCCACATGTTTATCAAACGTAAGGGTACATTCAGAGCAAAATTTGAAACGATTGTGATTTTATACAAATTGAATTATTAATTTTACTAAGTATCAACATTAATAACGATGCTAGTGCAAGTAAAAACTTTATATGGTCTAAAACTACTGTTTAAAACTACTTAGTAAACGTGTATGCCTTCAAGGCCAAACGTACACGTTTCCAAGGCCAAACATGCACGTTTCCAAGGCCAAACGTGCATGTTTCAAGTGTAAAACAACGCGTAAAAATGTTTGGGCCGAACGGTTGCTTCCAAATGGTAATAAAGATTCTCACGCGAATAGACAATTTTTTATCCGCGACCGCAACTGTTCACCTCTAGTTGCAAGCGACGGTAACGAGGCGAAAATTGGCAAGTTTGTTTATCATTAGAAAGAACGCAATGTCAAAATAAAGTTCCCATTCAATTTGTTACAAATGCATCATCTTCATGCAGTTTGTACAGCCTGCATTCGAGTAAAATTATGTCTATGGAGGACGCTGTTTTGTGTTTTTATGGCCGCTTTGGAAGTTGGATAGCAGCCATAAACATAGCGCCGCTGTATCGGCATGGAGGTGATGAAGCGATCTTTCTTTCCACAGTCTCGCAACATAAAGAAATCCTTGAAAGTGTTCTCAACACAACGACACTTGACTTCAACACATTTTGCGCTAAGATGTGTAATTATCGCTGTTTAATATATGCAAAAGCGAAAATGGATGTGACCTACTTGGGGCCAAGCATTGCGCTGGGGCTACATCGAGGGTACTTACAGTATGACTTAATTTTAAAACATGTGCTATGATAAATTGACTCAAATTTGCCTGAATTTTCTTTCTTTTGTCTTCGGTGGCGGAGAAATTTTGAGATTATGAAATTGAATGTGAAAGGACATTTGAAGAGGTGGTTGTGGAAGCACTGGCACAAACTTGTTTATCAGATAGCGTAAATGTCAAAATACTATGAAACGTCGCATTGAATTTGTTGCAAATTAGATGGACATCATGGACTTTGAACAGTTTATACAGCCAGCCTGCATTTGAATACAGTTATGCTGTTATGTACTCTGGAGGATCCTGTTTTCTTTGTGGATTCAAATTTGGAGGATGGATAGAATTACAGTTGTAATAAAACGGCTATAAACGTGGCGCCGCTGTATCGGCAAGGAGATGATGAAGCGAGACTTTCTACAGTCTCGCATTACATCTTGACACAATGACACTTGACTTCAACACATTTTGCAGTATTAGCCACTGTTCCGAGCTATTTGATGTGCGATTGTTTTACGATTTGTAGCGGATAATTATGAATGTAAATTGCCGTAACTAGCGTGCGCAGGTATGTAAAATCCTCACATTTCAAATTTGTTTTATTTTGTCCCAGTGATGATAGCCATGGATGTTTTTACGGAAACTAGTGCTGTTATTCGTAATTATTAAGCGTGCACAACTCTTGATAAGTAGAGTTGTGCCAGTATGGAGAAAATATATATTTAGAAATGCTACTTTTTCACCCGGTCGATTAGCCGCGTATTTATAGTCGGCACTATCTCCAAGTTGTTTTAAGACATCCAAAGTTTGAGTTCATAAATGCTGAGCTAGTGCAATAAACTGCAGGCCTGCAGAGTATATCTCGGATTGAATCATTTTTGAGAGCGCGAGAACGTGACAAAGATGACTAATTTTTGTGTGTTGCAGCGATGCTAATTTCGTGCTTCGACGTACACACGTAAAATTGCCCAAATATCGAAATCTTTTGAAATTTGAAACAAACCCCTTTTGTATTGATGATAAGCAAGGGTTTCTTAATCCACACACAAAGTTTTAGGCTGGGTTTATTTTTGAACCAGTATCGAGTGGTCGGAAATTACAGAGACGGACTCTTAAAGGGGCAATGTCACCGATTTTTGAGGAATTCTGACTCTCTCAAAACTTGTACAAAACTGAGAAAGAATGGCTGTAATTACAAAATAAAGCAATAACAAACACAAAAAGCGTATTACTCTTATGTCATACATAAATCCATTTACGATGTTTATTTTCAGAATTACAGTTCACACTGTAAATAAAATGCATTTTTAGTCAAATATGGGTGACATTGCCTCTTTAATTTCGCAAATAATTGTCAGTATAATAGAAATTATTAAATTATAATTTATTATTATTATTTATTATTATTATTATTATTTTCCATCCGCGTTTTATCCCCCATCCGCATTTTCCCATCCGCGTTTTATCCCCAATCCGCATTTTCCCATCCGCGTTTTATCCCCCATCCGCATTTTCCCATCCGCGTTTTATCCCCCATCCGCATTTTCTCATCCGTATTTTCTCATCCGCATCCGTATCCGCCATCCGCATCCGTATCCGCATCCGCCCTTTATCCCTACCCGTGTTGTAGTTTTGTTTGAATCGCATTCTGAAGACGTTTTTGGCTTTATTTTGCAAACTGATAGTGCTAGTAATGATGGAATGTCTTCGTATGAAGACAAGTATCTCAACCTGGCATTGGGAGTCGTGTCTGGAGTTTCAAGGCAAGTATTTGTATCATTTCTAGACAATTTCTATTTCAATGTTTTGCCGTTGCCATGGCGTTGTAAATTTATTTGTATTTAGTGTAGCTTCACTAGTACGACCAAGTATGTCCCCATATCGCTTTTTTGTGTTGAAATAATCGTTTCATACTGAAATTGACAAATATAAATGGTATTTATTTATATTGTTGACAAAAATTTATGGTGTTTTAGGCATAAAAATCTCTGATTCTTAGGCGAAGTAAAATGAGCCTTGAGCACATGTTTGGTTGTTTTGTTACATACATAATAGCCAAGTATTCATACTTATATCTTACTAGTTGGCTCTTATTATAATTTTAAGTGGCACCATGTCTATAAAAGTTTTTATTCGCACTGATGAATATATTGATCCTGTTCCTATCTGCTGTTCCTGTTTCATAGCCTCGGGGAAGTAGAGTTCTGATGAGTCATGAGAACCCCACTCACCAACCCAGAGGGAAGGTAGGGGGATGAGTAGAGGTAGAGGGAAGCCCAGCCATTAGGACCTAATGTTTCGAAAGCTCCCTGTCTAGCATCCCCACTAGGCCCCATAGTACATGACGGATATGATGATCCTGACGCCAGGAATGTTCTCCCAGATTTTGCTCCTGACTGACATGTCCGGGATCCATTTCGATCAACTGTGAGCTTGAGTTCATTCGGCTCGATGAACTGTGAGCTTGAGTTCATTCGACTCTTTTTTACTAATGCTTCAGGAGGTAGTTTCCTGGCCATACCAATACATATGCCCACATACAAATAACTCAAAAGTTATCCCATATACTAATAAAAAAGGGTCTTGCAGTCCACCAACCTTGAGAGGTTGATTGCCTTTTAGTATAACATGCAGGTTTGCTAAAGGTCGACAGTGAGATTGAAAATTATTGGAGTGTAAAAACCTTATATCATGGTCTGTGGGCAATAGACATAATTTCTCGGGTTAGGTACAAAGCGCTTATGGCGTTTGTGAATATGGTAGATCCTGTACTAAAGACTACAGCAATAAACTGCATCAACAACTGTACCAGCCGTCACAGAATATTGTTGTTGCAGACAAACACACTGTCAAATCAAGAAATAGGTTGGGGGTTAGGCAGTTCATGAAAGCTAGATGACCTACTATGTGGGGAATAAATCTGTGGGTTGCTGCAGACAATCCTAATGGTTATATTGCGACTTTGAAATTTATACAGGAAGAAGTCCAGATATTCATCGCAACAGATTTGGGTATGACGTGGTGATCTGATATCAGTTTGGTTACAGTCTTAGGTCTTTTGTAGTACAATATAAAGGAAATATTTTCACCACATAATCCAATTATGTGCTTTGGCAAACATTACTGCTTTAGCAAACATTACTGCCTTGGAAAACATTACTTTTTTATAACTACTAATTATGATGATGCCAGCCCAACAACACTTGGTCATGCTATTTGCAAATATTTTCATGTTCTAGATTGTGAAAACAATCAATTTCTAAACAAATGAGTAGTGATTATTTCAAATTTGAATAGCATGACCAAATTTTGAGGCTGGTTATGCCACTAATAACTAAAGTCAATGGTGTAATGATTATCTAAGAATGTATGTAGTAATTGTAGAAATAAAGACATTTTGCTAATCATGATTTGAGTGTTCTTTTGTGGGTATCACAGACTTATTTTGGTGCCATACTATCTTTGGAGAGTAAGAAATATTGGAAATTTGTATTGATAACATGTTGCAGCAATAAAAAAGGACCTTTGATAAAGGTATTTGTTTCATGTGAGCACAAAATGTAAATTTTACTCCACTACCTAGTTTATATAAAAATTCAATAAAAATATTTCTATTTATGCTACATGCATGAAACTTCGGGTACTTGTAGATCATAACCGTGTCTTTCAGTCATATTCATAAAATTTTTTGACATATTTGAAATTTGAACCGCTAAATACATTTATGCATAATTGCAACATTTTTTTATATCATAATTTATGCAAATTTATGCGAGTAAATCGTTAACCAAGCTCCGGATGAAATTGAAATTGGTATCGTTGGAAAGCAGACGTCCGCCTCTTTCGAACGATGCAATTTCTGTTTCCGTGCGATGTATAATTTGAGAGATATAAGCGTTTGAAACAACACCACTCGAAATTGCTACTTTTCGACCGGATGAGAATTTTCAAGCAACTTTTAATCAGTCACAATAGCTTGTGATTTAATTAACATCTCACAGATGAAACAGAACTATGGCCAGACGTTCTTAATTATAGTTCATAACTGAATATTTGTATGACAACTGCACATTTACATATATCTGAAGTGTAATGCTGCGAAAATGTTCCCATAATATAGCCTACTGTATACTAATTAGTCATTGCAAATCATTGCGTGATATCAATTACAAATCAAAGTCATTGATGTTTGATGATATTGAAGAACATTACCTACACTACCCGTCACTGCCACGTATTGAAGTTTGTTATAAATGCTGCATATAAAAATATGGTTCCTTCTCAGCGGTAATTGTAATAGACATGGATATAATTTAACACTATAATTATTATATACGCCACCATAATCAATGTAATTTACTTTTTGAAATTAAGAATCAAGAAAAAAATTGTCAACACATTCTACGCAAAATCTCTTACATAGATTATTATTAGTGACTATATGCATGGTGTTTTGTGTACTATACTATACTTTTTAGGCCTGGCAAACTGTACATTGCGTAGGCGCGTTTACACTATAAAGACCTTACGTAAGTCTTAGGTCAGTTGTGTTATGTAAAAACACCGCCGCCAATCTTGGGTAAATGAGTGACTGTCTACTTAATGGAGAACAGAATTTCTTTAGAGTGTTTGATTTTGTAATTTTTGTTAGCATGGAAATCGACAAAACTTGAAACGTTTTTAAACACGAAAGAGATCTTTCTCAGGGGCGGTTCCAGCGTTTTGGCTGACCGGTTTACTAGGTCCACACAACCATTAGGGGGGTCCGGGGGCATGCTCCCCCGGGAAATTTTTAAAATTTGGGCTTCTGAAACAGCATTTCCTGCGTTCTGCGGCGTCACTTTTTAAATGAATTTAATGATTAGAAAATATATCTTTTAAGAGAATTTTGGACTAACACGCAGCTCAAACGATGAATTGAACCTTTTCAGAAACCTATTAGCTAGTGCTGAAAATATAGGATTGGCAACTGAATTGCTGACGCACCAATAGTTATTATAAGTACAACAAGTAGAGATGCTTTTAATATAAACATAGTTGTAATTTTAGATCTATACGCTTTCAAACCAACTTTAACAATGAACTTGTCTAGAAACCAAACTGCAAGAGCGTGAATAAAGCTTCACAAATAATCACAATCATTTCCTGATACTCCCTCGCCAACGCAATGATTCTGTAACGCAAGATTATACGTACATTATCATATTTCGCGCTATCATGAGTATAGACTGTAGTTACACGTATAAACATCGATACGCTTGTTGATGAATCGATATTTACTATACAGTAAGTAGAAATAGCTTACCGTTATAACTTTAGACTATATACTTTTAAACAAACCTTCAAAATGAACAAGAAATCCATGTAAATGCTTCTATCGCCAACGCAAAGATTCAGTCACGCAAAATTATAAACATATTTCGCGCGTCCTCGAGTTCTGTTAACTTTCATGCCCAGTTTTCTCTAAATACTGCTCGACTCACAGGTTTATGACCGGTTTACATCCGCCGGAGCGCAGCCGTTTAGCCAATCGAATGGCGTATCGACCGGTTTACTCTCATGGAGAAAACTCTGACCACCGGTTTACTCATAATTGCGGGCGGTTATGTGTGATTCATGCGATGTTTACAAGTCCACGACCCACGACGATATATTAGCAGATTATTAGTCTAGTATTACAACATTTCGTAAGAGGAAACCAGGGCGATAAGTCCTTAATTATACGCTCGGTAATTCATAATCAAATTTCAACAACAGTGTTTATTAAGTGGCGTAATAGATTAGACAACATCAATTTCATGAAACAGAATATTCTTTAAATTAGTTATATACATGGAAGGTTTTTTCTCTCTTTGGAAAATCTGACAGGTTTATATAAACCTGTCAAACCTGTCTGAATCCGCCCCTGTTTCTTGTTTGCGCATATACGCGTGCACTTTGACAAATGCGTGCTTCTTAACAGTGGTTGTAAAGAACGTTTTGTTTGGAACGCGGTCCGTAAAAGCTTAGTGTCCAATTAAGCCCGGATCAGCTTTCATAACAATGTAATTACAAGCTTATGCATGAAAATAGCCAGAGACGTACAATAGAAAATAGCGCAAGTTGGAAAAAAAGAACATGAACTGCGAGCTGGTTACATAGTCGGGGTTTGGCAATCACAGTTTGAGCAACGCTATAACTAGCCTAGAACTAAAATGCATTAACTGTGTTGACGAAACTTTGACAAGTGCTATTGTCTCAGTGAGTCAATTATAGCCTATGGCTCAGTATGCCTTGTTTGATATTGTGAACACATTCATGTGCAAAACTGGGCGTCCATACGGATGCTTAATATACGTATTGGTGATTTCCTCTATACTATCCTGTTAAGCACGGCTAATATTTTCTAATAATTCATAATTCGCTCTAGCCTGTGTTCCAGTTTAGGCAATGAAGAGGTTAAAATAGATTTATCAGCGATGTTAAAGTTAAACAGGTTGAACGGTAATAAACAGCACTCAGCAAGGTATATTGGTATTTTGTAATATTGCAGATCATAATAACGACGATATGGCACTGAAAAATGTGAATGCACTCTTGAAAATGCACTCCTTAAATACTTTCCTTAAAATGCACAAAATCATGTGAATGTGAAACATGCACATATCACGTACCGGTCACCTGTCGTTCACGCTGTCGCTCATGTACATAATACATATTCGTCAACAAATAGACACACATATATTATGTCAATTAATGAAGGCTTCTATGTAGGAAGTACGGTTTCGTTTAGATTTCCTATAAGTCGACACGTGTTATTTAGCTTCGCGGTTGAGCTCAAATTTTTCAGATTAAAGTGCGAATTTTAGCAATGGGGGGTTGATTTTATCCGCTCACTCGTTTTACTCCTTAAAATGTGAGTCGACTCGTAGCAAGTCTAGGTGACTTCGTTTTAAGCACTCTAGACTCGACCAAAATGTTGGATAAGACCTACTCTCTTCTAAATACAATAGATAGCGTGATAGCGCGCGCGTGCGCACGCACGCAAAAGCGCTCTGCAAAATTGTTGTATTTTTACCATCCTAAACTGAAGATTCAATTACAATTTATTGGAAAAGTGGTAGATAAAGATACAGTCTTTACTTTCCTGGGGTTTGCATACAGTTTTCATAAATCTACCTGACGAATAAGTATCAAAGAATTGTGGATTTAGTGTTTCTCATTTGTTATTAACAGAAATTCCGTTGAGACATTACGCACACGCGAGCGTGATACGCCAAACTGTTTGCTGACGTTATTTGTTTATTTAACGAATTTTCTGTTGACGAGATTCGCGCAATTCGTGGATTTGTTATCATATTCGCGCGGAATTATTTAATTACGATCAATTTGTGGAATGGCTATCTCCAATCAAAAATCTCGTAGAGGAAAATCACTATCAAAAGCTACCAAGAGCTTGCAATTCATCGGGAAGTTGTTTGATGATGCAGTGATGAGAAAACTGTTAACATTCCTCATAGTTGTCTCGTTATCGCGCAAGTTAACGTTTTTTCCTGATCCTGAGGAGAATTCGCGCAACCCTAAAAACGTTTATGTAAGTGCTGAGATAACTGTTCTTCCTGAAAAATTATGCTTCGTGTGGACGGCAACCCGTGATGTCGTGTTAAGGAAGTTTAATCTTCCCAAGTTTCATCGCTATGGCCTGGATTTTCAAATAAACCGTAACAATGCAAGCACTTTAATTTGTATTCTTCTTTGCGGTGACGTTGAGACTAATCCAGGTCCTTCAATACGCGTAAAATGCGTTACTTTAAATGCTCGAAGTTTAAAAAGTTTACATAACACTAACAGAGGGGACAAAGTCAGCAATATCAACTGCTTTCAAGATCTTATTTACACACACGACCTTGATATTATCTGCGTCAATGAAACTTGGATCAACAAGAATATTTCAAACACTGAACTACTTAATGAAGACTACACCATTTACCGTAAGGACCGTGATTCTCGACGCGCAGGTGGTGTTCTAATTGCAGTGAAAAACAGTTCGTTTACGAGTGTGAAACAGTATATACCTGATAGAATCAATGCAACAAATGAACTAGAACAACTGGAGATCGTGGCAGCGGAGTTAATAACATCAAAAAATCAAAAGATACTCTTTTGTTCCTGCTATCGCCCCCCGGACTCCGGTTCAAACTGGTTAGATATGTTTAACACCTATCTCGGCGAAGCTGGCGATCAATTTGATAAACTGGTTATTTCTGGTGACTTCAACCTGCCAAACATCTCCTGGAACAACAACTTCAGGACAACTAATGCCAATGGACAACCTTTCACCGAAGTCTTACACGATCACTTTCTAACTCAAGTCAACCACTTTCCTACTCGCGGTAATAATATACTTGATCTCGTAATCACCAGCGTCCCGGAACATATCACCATAACCAATGTCGAGTCACCAGAAAACGCGATTTTCTTTACAGATCATTGTCTCATATTCTACGAGTTTGACTCATTCATCAAAGTTCGAACAAAGAGTCACAGATACACTTATGATTACGGAAAAGGAGATTTCGATGGCTTGCGTTCCGCGTTGTCGGCTAAGAACTTATGTTTGAATTTAGATCATGCAAACATAAACGACGACTGGAAAAGTTGGAAAGATACTTTTCTCGACACAGTCTCAAAGCACATACCACGTAAGAAAATCAAAGGACGAAATCCCTTACCATGGATTAATGGAACAATCTTGAACTTAATTAAGAAAAAGAACACTGTTCGAAGAAAAATGAAATTATCTCCAAGCAGTCATCTGGTACAAAAATTCAAAAAATTACGTGCAACAGTTAAACATATGCTCGTAGAAAGTCGGAAAAATTTCTTTATTTCCTTGGGAAACGACTTCGAACACAATCCAAAAAGACTTTGGTCAATATTGAAATACAAATCTAAATCGCGTAACATTCCCAACACCATTTCTTCAGCTGCGACAACAAACATCGACCAAGACACCCATTCGTCGAGAATCAGCGCTGATAAACCTGTGGATATTGCGAACATGTTCAACAACTACTTTTCATCTGTATATACATCCGACAAGTGTGCGGACGACGACACCGTTTCTCAGGAAGTCGAGCCTGTTATGACTGATCTTACTTTGACGGTCGAAGAAGTGCAGGCAGTTCTCGAAAACCTTGACAGCACAAAAGCCACGGGACCCGATAATATTCCTGCCCGTTTGCTTAAAGAGACAGCTCCTATCATCTCTCCGTCTCTGTGCATGTTATTCAACAAATCCTTAGATGAGGGTGTCCTACCGGAAGAGTGGAAACTATCAAACATCGTTCCTGTACATAAGAAAGGCGAAAGAGAATATACAGAAAACTACAGACCAATCTCGCTACTGCCAATTGTCTCAAAAGTCTTGGAACGCTGCGTTTTCTGCAACATTAAAGTCCACCTATTCCAACTAATACAGAAATCACAGCATGGATTTATTTCAGGCAAATCATGCATAACGAATCTTATGGAAGTTCTTGAATTCATTGGCTTGGAATTGGACGCTGGAGGGCAGATTGACGCTATTTACCTTGATATATCCAAGGCTTTTGACAAAGTTAACCACGAGCGCCTCGCATACAAATTGCGCATGGCAGGATTTGGAGGTAAACTTCTCCAATGGTTTCACTCCTACCTAACTAATCGTAAACAACGTGTGACTGTCCTTGGTGCAACATCAAATACCCTCCCAGTAACTTCAGGCGTACCTCAAGGCTCAATTCTTGGCCCTCTCCTCTTTGTCTTGTACGTCAACGATCTTCCTGACGCGGTCACATCCAGCCAAGTTGCAATGTTCGCCGACGATACCAAACTATTCACCTCCGTCAAAAGAGAAGACGACTGTAAACGCCTCCAAAGTGATCTTGACAACCTGCAAACATGGTCATTAACGTCTGGCCTCCCTTTCAACGAGAAAAAGTGTAAATCACAACGAATCACGAGAAAAACCATGCCAATCACGAACAACTACAAACTTAACACCCTAAACATACAACAAACTGACAGTGAACGAGATCTCGGCGTGTGGGTGGAGAACAAACTTACGTGGAACAAACAAGTTAACGAACAATCGACCAAAGCAAACAAGTTACTTGGATACATCCGAAGATCATCTCTGTATATCCACAACACCTCAGTCCGGCTCACGCTGTATCTGGCCCTTGTAAGACCACACCTAGGGTATGCAACACAAATATGGGCTCCACAGTCAGTTGAACTGTTGAAACAAGTCGAGCGCACACAAAGAAGAGCAACTAGATTCATCCTCGAGTTACCATTTTCCTGTACCATGGACTATACCACCAGGCTCCAGGCTCTATCGCTCCTACCAATCTGTTATTGGCATGAGTACCTTGACATGGTTCTCTTTTACAAGATTACCCACGGACTTGTAGACATAAATGAATCTCTCCTTCCAACAATCCGCACCTCCAGACAAACTAGATCTTCCACCAGTACTTCCACCAAATATGTCATTCCGAAATGCAAGACATCCACCTATCAACGATCTTTCTTTATCCGATCAACTCGGATCTGGAACCTCCTCGCCGATCAACTAAAACTGGACACATGTGGTTTCTCTACATTTAAAACTGTCATTTTTAATTATTACTCTATGTCATTAAGAACTTGTTACAATGTCAACGACCCTCGTTCGTACAAAACCATTTGTCCAAAGTGTAACTCTGTTCGTAGTCTTAGTATTCCAATCTCGTGCTGCATGTGAAAGACGTATTGTTGTTATTTTCATATGCTGTTTGTTGTTAGTTGATTATTGTATTTGTTAAATTTGTAATATTAGTTTTAATGTTAGTTTTACGGGGCCGTAGTAATTGGCTAAGTGCTGTTACGGACTCCCTGCCATTAATTGTAATATAGTTATCTACAAGGCAAAGCTAATAAATTAAATAGCATGTGGTAGTTTGTGGTTTATTGCCCTCCATAGTTTTACAAGCTTAGAAGAAGACCAACTCCCCCTAAATTTTCGCGCAATCACAATATCGCTGTTTCAGTAGAATGTCTTCACTCTTTAGCTTACACAGCTATATACTATTTGTTCGTAGTTCATATACAACTCTGTATATGATATGGTACATGTTGCAAGCTTGGATATATGTGAAGTAAAGATCGTACTTCACATAGATCATGCTATATAATACAATATAAGTATACTATATCAACATTAGTATTACAAAATATGTCGAGTCATAGCTTGGAACGCGTTAAAAAAACAATACACCTAACCTCACGTCGTATTCTGACTTGCGATGTCGTCCGATATCCCTTAAGAAACATCAATCTGTCTGGAAAATAGTGTATACCTATGACATGGATGTGCGTATTATTTTAGTGCGGATATAGCTGTATGCGCAGTACGCATACTGCATGTCACTCAGTTGGTTACTTGATGCACAGCTGGCATCCTCTTGTCGCCAATTGAAATTAAACATGAAACGATTAAGAAGAAGAGTGCATGCATGTTTTTCTATTGATTATCAAAATTCGCTTAATTAAAATAAAATTACATGAGCAAAGCGGAAAATACAATACATTTACAAGAAGTGGGCTAGAGGCCTACTATTAATAGAAACATGTGGCTTTTAATATTTGCTTCCTTGTATATATTTGTAATCACAAAATATTATACATTTAGTTCCATTGTTATAAGGTTTAGGCTGGCCCTTCCTTATATATTCACATAGGCATTCATTAAGCAGCCTAGCATTAATGACTAGCTATAGAGCAACAATATGACTGAAATAAATAATATGAAGTGTGATGTTGCCTTATTGGCATCTTTTCATGTTATGCAGTGTCGTGCAGCGTGATAGGAAACAACTGCATTACACGTCATAAAAAGTGACATTAATTTAATTAGATTAGTGTACACAGTAGCCATGGAACAGGACGAATTCGAGCACGGCTAACAGGCCGAATACGCGTATATAATCCTATACAGGCACTTGGGATTTGACTATTTTTAAATACTAACTACAAATGTTTATTACACTGTCGTTCCTAACAGAAAGTAGCTGAAATTAACAGAAATGCCAGCTAACATTGCTAACTTCTTATTTCATCTATAATTTTGACTGTATCTTTGTCGAAAGTGATTTTATTATCATTTTCGTCAGAGTGAGATTTTTGGGGGGACACACTGTAGTATATTAAATCGCTAATGTTTAATACCACAAAATAAGAAATATAAATATAGATACAGTACGTTTGTAAGTATATTAATATGATTAGAATCAAGTATATACAGTATTAGTGTGGAAGTCATAATATTAGAGTGAAGTAAATATTAGAGTCAAATAGATATTACAGTAAATTTATATATGGTCTTATTAAATGGTTTAATTTAAGTTTGGTTCTGCTCAAAATGATGACAAATCAACTAAAATAAAAAGAAAAAAATTATATGTCTCCAGTTCAGAAAGTCACATTATAGTGCGATCTCTTGGGAGTACCTATACATCAGGTTTTTGCCTTCGGCGTGTCTGTTCTATAATCGTTCTAGAAGACATGCCATGATACTGAATCGGTCACTTTTTATTCGTTTGTAATTTTTGTAAGATTTGCGTTTATTTGGGGCGTATAATCCTGTTAGGTCGCAAGCACATATCAAATGGCGTTATAGTGAGAGAAAATTCTTAATTTCACTGTGATAATTGTGGTCATGGTGTAAATCATATACATATCTCAAATGACGTCTATGTTTGGTAACTTCGGTTCAGTTGACTATTAGCGCTAAGGATAAGCTTGAGAAATCGTGATTTCCGACAACACGAGTTAAATTTAATTCGGCGTCATGTCTTATTATACTGATCCGCCGAATTTTTTACACTTAGCCTACATTCGTGCAGCAAACACCATGACGTGCTAAATGTTTTCCTTATTCAATACTGATTTCATATGCATATTTCCATTGACTGATCGGTATAGAGCGTTTTATCGTAAGCCATTTGCTTTACAAATTATAAACATGACTTCAATGAGAAACTTGCGTGCGTATGAAACTACAGGTTTTCAGCATAAAATCTACACACCAGGCTGTTCCGGTGTTGTTCATTGCTTGCAAAATGAAACGTTTGCGAGTTCGCGAGAAAATACTCAAACATTAATAAATTTTCACATGATATAATTTCACTAAACAACGAAAAGTCATCATTACAATGACATATAGGCTATAGCTGACGAGAGTGTCAAGCGAATAAGTTATTGTGAGGAAGAAAAGCAATTACATTAAGATTAGTGTCAAGATAAGATGTGTTAACACAATTAGGCTAGAAGTGATAATAAGGTAAAAATGTATAAGTGTTTGCCACCAAGAGGAAATTTTAAGTTAATAGGTTTTGCGGCGTAAAGATTCATTGAACTAAGCTGCGCGACAGCTTCAAAACAAAGTACCTATATGGATGTAATAAGCGAGAGGATGCAGACAACTTAATTGCACAAGCTCTTACTGCAGGTATTTTGTTTATAGGTAGATATATGTAGGGGGCTGAATAAAAAATATGAATAAAGCGTTTCATAAATCAGCGAGTACTGCATGTTGTTATTGACAGAAACTTTCTCGTATAATAAACACACATAATCAAAACTGTTAATAAGCTTAATTCGCTATACTCGCTGATCTAACTATATTCAATATAAAATTACAACGTCGCGTCATCATAACTTTCATCTATTACGAACATAATTATCATATAACATCACATACAACATCAATATCGGCATGGGTTAGCCTGCATGTGCGGGAATATATATATAATACACTACACTCTACAGTTAAAATATTTAAGTTTCAGCAGCAACTGGATTCGGTGCATGATATAAAAATTATTACATTCACTAACTTAATTCCCCTACAGGCTGCTCCATTTACTGTTCTAAATGTTCTAGAACACTGTTCTGGAACATTTCATAATGGAACGAAACATAGCTAGAGCACTGTTCTGGAACATTTCATAATGGAATGAAACAGAGTATTTTGAATTGATTTTCAACAAAATCATACTCGGCCCATACTCCGTGCTAATCGTAAAATAAATCAAGATGGCAGACCAATTATTACCACTATTTTTTGCTGTGATGGAAGATGAAGATGATGAAGAAAAAAATGATGATAATAACACGGAAACTTTTTTTGCCACAGCTATTGCTATGTAAGTTTTGTTGTTGCATTTGAAGGAAACTAAATTGAGTTTTTATTGCTAAAACTAAAAGGAATAATTGAATAAACAATTACCACTATACATAAGTCAATATGTACTATTTAAAGCACGCGTAGGAGTGTTTTATCACATATAAAACACGACGCGTAGCGGAGTGTTTTATATGTGATGAAACACGACTACAAGTGCTTTAAATGGCTTAAAAAACGACTCCTCTTATACGAGTTCATTGGCGAAGTAATTTTTAAAATAAACTTTGTCTAAACCGAGAAAATCAAAGCTAAAGTTTATGTAAATTAACATGATTTTTTATCACATATAAAACCACGATACGCTTATGATTTTTCTTTGTGTTTTGCTCCTGAATTATTAATGAGTTTTTAAGTACTATTTAAAGTATAGCTATAGGCCAAATTTTTTCGCGACTGAGATATATAAACAAACTACTGGTATAAAAAAATAAACATGTATAGACATGAGATATGACTGTGTCCCATATATCAGTTGTTTTGTCATGACACTTCTCTTATTTTAAACAAGGGTTCGAGAAGATAGGACAAAAGTTGGCAATTACGCAGAATTGACAATACCCAGTTATCTTATAGACGATTTTCAGAGATTTTTCAGGATTTCAAGAGGGACATTTGAAGTTATTCTCAGAAATATAGCCGTTTATCTTACACCTGATATTGGAAGAGGAAGAGCTGCTATAACTCCTGAAAAACACTTATTAATTACTATTTGGTTTATTTCACACCAGGATACAATTCACAGAATGAGCGATAGATTCAGTGTTACAGATTCATCCATTATCCGATGCAGAGACAGAGTTTTCACTGTTGTTTTGAGATATTTAAAAACAAAATTTATCTACTTACCTGAAGATTATAATGTAAAAGCCCAAATAATGGATGAGTATAGGATTGGGTCTCAGTTCCCAAATGTGTTAGGAGCTATTGATGGTACTCACATACGCATTGTCGCACCCAGTGAACATTCTCAAGTATATGTAAACAGGAAAAAATTCCATTCGCTGGTATTGCAAGGAATTTGTGCCAGTAACATGCAATTCTTGCATGTTCTAGCAGGTTGGCCTGGCAGTGTTAATGATTCTAGAATACTTAGAAACTGTGACGTTTGGAACATTGCTCCAGATTGGTGTGGGGTTGATAATCATTTGGTGGGTGATGGGGCTTATCCATTGCAACAGTGGCTTTTAACGCCATTCAGAAACAATGGTCATTTGACTCAGAGAATGCGCCGATTTAACTATCGATTATCCTCCGCTAGAGTTGCAATTGAACGGGCTTTTGGTCTGCTGAAGGGGAGGTTTCGTCGCCTAAAATTGCTTGACACAAAAACAATCAAAACTGCAGTTGATACAATAATTGTATGTTGTATATTCCATAATATATGCATCGTTAATGATGATGTATTAGAACAATACATTACAGAAAACCAAGAAGAAGCTCACCAACACAATAACCTGGCCTTAAACAATGAAGATGATGAAAATGGTATGGAAAAACGAGACCGTATTGCTGATGGATTTATTTAAAAATAGCGCCCTACGAAAGAAATATGCTTTAGCTTAATACCATACATTAGGAACATGCTTAGTTAATTGGTTAAACTGTCAAAGCATTACAATATACAGTAAAAACCGCTTAAAAGAACCATGCATTGGATTAAGAATATGCACCAGCCCGAAATTTAGGCAAATAAACACACAAACAAGAACAACTTCATACGTTACTACACGGTTCTTTAAAAGTTTTTGTAGTCTAGCTGGAGTAGAATTGTATAAAACATGTTATAACAGCAAGTACAAATGCAAACTGAATTTAAAACCATTACAAACGCAACATCATCTGTTCGAAAAACACCGGGAACAATTTATCGTGTGTTTCTTGAATTGAAATAAGAACTACTTCAGCCTGAAATAGTGCTTCTTTTACGTGGGTTTGTACTGCATTTTGATTTTTGTTCAACAAATATCAACTATTAACTAACCACTTTAATTGTCATGAAGAGTAGTCATGTTCGTTAATTTGTTTCAAAACTTTAACTTTCTAACAAAACAAAAGTATTATGTTTCTTTTACATCCATTTAGTTCTTCATATCTTTGAACACATCAAGAAAGCCTTTCATTACTGTCATTCGTTCCTGGTGCATCTGCTCTTGCCTTTGCAATGTTTCTTGATGCCTATCACTTTGTGATTGGATGTGGACTTTAAGAACATCCAAGACTTCAGAAACATTTGAACGTCTCTTCTTCACAGGAGCAGGAGCAGGAGCAGGAGCAGGAACAGGAGATGTGGAACGGGTAATATCTTCTTCACTATCTTCCTCAATACTTTCCAAATCAACCAAGGATCCCGAGCTACTAACTAGATATGCCGGCTTAACGTTAGGTCGTTCAGAGTAAAACTCAAGCTCATCTTCATATGGATGTGTTTTTAGGTCATTTCCGGATTTAGAATTGTGATCAGCTACCTTTTTTACACCTCTGACAAGGGTTTTCCACCTCCCTTCACATTGTTCAGCTGTATAACAGTACCCATGTTGTTCCATGATTTCAGCTATCTTTGCCCACAGATGTTTCTCTTCTTCTTGATTTTCCCCTCGAATGATTTATATTGGTCAATTAGCAACAAGGTTTCGACACGTTGCCAAACAACATTTTCACCTCTGGTATCTGAAAGAGAGCAGGGGTATATTTACAGGGGGTTGCACATGCGTGCACATCCCTGTTGGCCTTGATCAACAGGGGTACAAGGGGGGTGTCAGAAATATGGCATGATTTTCAAGGTTTTTCGTTTTTTGAAGTCAAACTGAAGCTCATAATCCAATGCCCACATTGCAGGAAATGGCATTCCCAGGTTCTAATTTTCAACATTTTCCAGGGGGCATACCCCTGAACCCCTATGGAGCTTGCACCTTTGGTGCTCAAGTCATTAGGAATCCAATTCATTTGAATGTTCTCCCACTACCCCCTAAAGACTAATAAAAAAACACTCGGCTGCTCACCCAGCACCCCCCTCCCCCCAGAAAAACCTTAGTTGCTGGATCCACCCCTGAAATAGATAATTTAATATATGAATAGACCTTAAAAGTGCTTATGGCACATCACTGTCAGACAATGAATATTTGACCCACATGTATATCCCTTACAAAAAAAGTCTATAGGTGGCCTATACGTTCCTATAGAAATTGTTCCAATTCCCTATAGAAGCCTTTAGGCACCTATAGAGCTCTATAGACTTATAGGCATCCCTATAGGTCACCTATAGAAAACGTTCCAATTGCCTATAAAAACCTATAGGTTTCCTATAGAAACCTATAGGTTGGCCTATAGGCCAGGCCTATAGACTTTTTTTGTTAGATCGATATCCCACATTGCATTGCATGTACCTAATGTTTAAGTTTCGATGAATTGATTTGGGCAGCTGAAATGAATAGATTGTAAAACTAATCTAAAAATCATATAAAACCGTACTATTGTTTGTGGAAGCACCACATAAATTTATTACTGTAAAGCTTTCGATCCATAAGCCCGGATCTTCATCATTGCTAATAATATGTGACTAGTTCAATTAGAATCGCTTGACTAAAATTTGAAATGGGGGTTGATGTACCATTTCATTAAAAAATGACGCTAGCTAACAAATCACAACACTTTGGTATTGGAAAAGGGCATGTGAATTGAACTAGCCACATATTATTAGCACTGCATGATGAAGATCCAGGCTTACGGATTGAAATCTTTGCAGTAATAAATTTACGTGGTGTTTCCACAAACAATAGTATTATATGTTTTATCCCCATGCAAACCCACAAAGAACTTAATTCTAAAAATCATTCAGGTGCTAAACTATAAGTTTCCCGCTCCCCTTTAAATAGCCATGAAGAGGGTGTGATTAGATAATCGAGTACAGTGCCACATGCCTAAAGGCACAATGCTCATGCAATGAAAAGACATGATAAATAATATATCACCTGCTTGCTGCATCTGACTTTGAGGAACTGATGCATTTAATGGCACAGTCACAGAGCTTTTGCCTGTAAAAATTAGAATAAATCAGTGGTAGGACAGTTCAACACCATGTATGAATGCCCAACTGGGTCATTCCAGAAAAAATACAGCCTACTTGTGGTAATAGTGGCTTGTACTAGGATGGCTGAAAGAAGAGACACGGAGGTGGTAAACTTCTAATGTCCTCTGTAATGAACCATTGAAATGAAATGGCATGATAATAAAAATATACCTGCTTGTTGTGTTCGACTTTCAAGTGGTGGGAAAGATACATTTTGTGGCTTTGTTACTGAGCTATTTCCTGCAAGATAGATATGAAAAATTGGTTACCACAGCTTAATATTATTCCTGCAAGGTTAAGATGTAACATTAATTAAAATGTATCACTGGTAGAGCATTTTGCTTTTTTATTGAAGTGAAATGACAAAATAAAAAATACCTTGTTTCTGTGTTTGACTTGGAGGAACTGGTGCATTTAGTGGCATGGTCACAGAGTGATCGCCTGAAAAAATAGAATAAATCAGTGGTAGGACAGTTTAACACATTGTCTAGCTAGGTCATTCCAGAAAAAATACAGCCTCTTTCTACATGTGATAATAGTAACTTGTACTAGAATGGCTGAAGGGAAAAACAGGGAGGTGGCAAACTTCTAATATCCTCTGTGGGTACAAGTGTCGGGTGTTTTCTGTAATGATCTATAATCCATTGAAACAAAATGGCATCATGATAATAAAAATACACCTGCTTGTGGCTTTGGCACTGAGCTTTTTCCTGCAAGATAGATATGAAAAATTAGTTACCACAGCTTATTCATGTAAGGTTAAGATGTAAAATCAATTACAATATATCACTGGTAGGGCACCTTGCATTTTTTTATTGAAGTGAAATGACAAAATACCTCCTTTCTGTGTTTGAGTTTGACTTGGAGGAACTGATGCATTTTGTAGCTTAGGTTGAACGCCTTTCCCTGTAATATTACAGTAAGAAGTCTTATCACTATCATACAGTTTAACTGTATAAGTTTATATAAGGTACATATTATAAAGGTATATATTTATTTTATCAAACAACTCGCTGTATATAGTATGCTGCAGGTTTATGACTACAAATATACAATTGAAGGAGAGATTTCTTTAATATTTCTGTGTCTAGACCATTGTCTACGTGTGTAGAGGCTAGACTGTATTACTGACAACTTAAATATCCTTTAAAATAGCATCAAATTCATTTGATTCTCACAGTCATTGCTGGAATATAATTTAGGCACTAACCTGTGCACTTATGTGTACGTGCTGAAGCCAAATCGACAAATATATTGGTGCAAAAACCACATTTATACAATTGTACAGTTGCCGCCATTTTGAAAACATGTGAATATGTGATGAAAGCTATGATGAAAAGTTGTAAACGCCATCTAAATACGTCACTTCCTGTGTTCTGTTCTGACTGCCCCTACTCGAAAATCGGGGTAGTCAGAACAGTTCGGAACAGTCATGTGACTATCTTCTGTTTCATTCCATTAGTGTTCCTGCTAGTGTATCACATATAAAAACAGGTACACTGACTAATGCTTCTCCACAACTCACAGCTGCTGAATTATTTTAATCCCTCAAACCGTTTAACGGCTATCCGTTAAACGCACACTTTCCTCTATCCGTTAAAACGGATTCCTTCATCCGTTTAAACTGGTGGCTTCATCCGTTAAAACGGATGCCACTATCCGTGAAAACGGCTTCTTCCATCCGTTTAAACGGTAACCTTTAACCGTGAAAACGGTTTCTCGAAAGCGTTAAAAAATATCATGGCACCGTTTTAACATTTTCGAAGACCGTGAAAACGGTTTATACAAACCGTTCACTATCCGTTTGCAATCCTTTTTTTGGCCGTTTTAACGGAAAAACGTTAACGTATGTTTTCCCAAAGAGGGTCACATTAAGTTTGAAAGGAAACACCCGACTAATCGGCCAGATGTTGTGATGTATATATACAGCAATAAATTTTTTCCTTTTTGTTATGTCTTGTTTGAAAGTCATATGCTTGGCTTTAATATTTATCTAATTCTTTAAATAATGAAATATATATTGTAACTATATAATAATCTTTCAAACTTTAGAAAGTGATGTAAAAATGGGAAATGAACAGGAGAAAGACTCATTAATAAATGATGAAGGTACTTTTCTTCTTGTTACAGTATGCTGAATGCAAGGGTCTTGACTGTTTGTAACAATTACAAATTAAATTACTTCAAAGTAAACTTCTCACACATTGCATAAATAGGAGCTGCTGCATCACCGGTCACAAACCTGAAAGTTATAATATTTATGACACAGTTGTTGTCTTCACAATTGTTCATTCATTACAAAAAGTGATATTTTCAGTAAGATACAAATATTTTCAGTGTTAAAGCAATAGTATATGTTTTAACACCCTATTTGTTGCCCCCAAGAAATGTGAGGAAACTGTTTATTGTTTGGGGTACAGTACCAGTCGCCACTTTTCAAAACTATTACCATAATACCCTGCATATAAGCACTCTGCAGATAAAGGCGCCTGTGCTTGTATCCAAAGCATGGCCAGAAATCACGGACATGAGCCGCATACGGCAGTGGACTTTTTCTACGTGAGATTGAGTACTTCGTTTTACGGAAAGACAAAAGTGCAAATTCAAAATGGTGGACAAAAGGAGTGTACGAATAGATTACAATCAACTTCATCACATGTCGTCGGAGTTATTGTATGAAACAAAGCCAAGAAAAAGACTGGTGAAAAAATATCCTAAAACCTTTCAGGTTGAAAGAATCATAGCTCGTAGAACTACTAAAAAGGTAAGAAATATGCGCGATATAAACATTCTCATTTTGTTATTAAACTGTGATCAGATTTGCCTACACGAAAATTAATATTTAATGCCTTGAAATGTATGCTTGAAATTCAAATCAAGTTCAAATCGATAATTAATTGTGTAGTTGACATGTAGTTTCTTTCTTAGTATGAGGAATATCTTGTAAAATGGCAGGATTGGCCATTGGAAAGTTCGACATGGGAACCAAGCTGCCACTTTTCCACCCAGCTCTTGAGGTAAATGGAAGACTTGGAAAATATAAGGGACTTTACTGAATGTGTAGTGAAGATATAAAGGGATAAGAAGTGTTTACCAAAATATTTATAAATGAAAATGTTATTGAATATTTTGCAGAAATTATGACAACCCAGTGAAGCCTACTAAAGAAAGACTATATGAGGCAGGAAGACAATTTTTTTCTGGAATAAACACTGCTTTAAAAGGAAAATCGAGAGCACCAGTTTACGTCCATATTGATGGTGACATATGGCAATATTTGAGTCACAACAAAGGCAGAAATTCTGAGCATCGTGGATTTAAACTTTATGAAAAAGATGATTTCTGTCTGTTCAAAGAACTTCCAGACAACTGGTGGTATATCCTTGATAAGAATGGTGAA
>CACRXK020006578.1:0-24873 GCA_902702795.2 Paramuricea clavata | reverse complement strand
AAAACTAAATGGTTTCTCTTTACATTTTCTTTACAAAAGGACTTTTGAATTTTTCAAAAACTGGCCCAAGGGTTTTTGTGGCTAGCCCGTTTGCGGGCTAGCCATTATCACATAGTACACAAACGCGATGAGCGATGATGATCATGGTGGTCCAGTCCGGATTTTCGTAAAGTATCGAGAGCAATCGGAAGCGCCCGTATTTTTCTGCCGACATTTACATTTGCATTTCGAGGCAATACTAGTGATGTTGTTACGACGCAGTACTAGTGAGGTTGTTAAACCAGAAAATTAAAATAAAGTTTATCTTCATGGCTTCAACCTATGGTGTCAAAACCGATCAGAAATTGTGCGTACTCGCCGTGTAAATATGGGTTTTGATTTGCACTTTTTACTGATTTGCGGGCCATTTGTCATCTTGAATTGTCTTGTTGTTGAAATTTCATATCTCAATTGCATTCGAAATGTTTGGTATTTTAAAGAAGGGGTATTATGTGGAGGAGGTTTATAATGCAGCGAATAAAACCGGCATTGGATAATTATGGTAAAAGAAACTGTGCATCGAATTCGTTTATTTAAAGGCTTTAAGTATACCTTTTCTTCAGCATTGACGGCGTCTCAAATGTCTACATATTTGTAATAAACCTATAAAGGATTATTGCGTCTGTCTGTCTTAGGAGTTATATAGTCGAATAATTCAGCATGATTTGTCTCACGTTCTCTTATAAGTTGACTAATATTGCATTAAAAGTGGCAAACGTTGGTGTGCTAACCAAGATTTCAGTGTGTTTGTTTGCTAATATTGCTAGGCCTATATCTCAAACGCTATTTGCCTATTAAAATATCATATGACACGCAATTTTAATTCCACGGCAAAACTGCTGTTGCGCAAATAACAAACGCGAGATTAAATATATATGGCAGTATTACAGTTTAGTAATATTGCATTAAAAGTGGTAAAAGTTGGTGTGCTAACCAAGATTTCAGTGTATTTGTTTGCTAATGTTGCTATATCTCAAACGCTATTTGCCTATTAAAAATATCATATGACACGCAATTTTAATTCCACGGCAAAACTGCTGCTGCGCAAATAACAAACGCGAGATTAAATATATGGCAATATTACAGTTTAGGTATCTTTTAAATTGCTAATAGATCACACGGAAACTTTTTACAATCGTTATATTCAAAAGCCTAGCGTGCAAATTCACATATTTGTGTTTATTCAAGTGTTATTCATGAATTCGCTATTTACATGGGAAGCGACGAGATATGACATGGTATTTTTCAAGTATACCGTGAAACTCCACTGACAAAATGAGCCCGCACAAGTGGGAGAAAATTTGCGCATTCTGACCATCGTGGTTTGTCTTCTTATTACTATTAAAGTTAACCAGCATGGCAGGCTTTCTGGGTTTGGAGGAGGGTTTGGGGAGTTAAAGTTTACCAGGCTAGCCACATGTACGCATTGCGTACCTATTGTTTTTTATAATATATTAAAATGCACATAATTACCGGTATAGTATACAGAGTATTGAAAAACGAACATATACAAAGTTAAAGTGTCATTATACATCCTTATGTGGGGGTTGAAAACAGAATTTTAGCATTTGAAAAGGGAGTTCTGGCTTTTGAAAAAGGAGTTTTGGCATTTGAAAACGGAGTTCTGGCTTTTGAAAAAGGAATTCTGACATTTGAAAAAGGAGTTCTGGTATTTGAAAACGGAGTTCTGGCATTTGAAAAGGGAGTTCTGGCATTTAAAAAGGGAGTTTTGGCATTTGAAAAGAGAGTTTTGGCATTTGAAAAGAGAGTTTTGGCATTTGAAGACGGAGTTCTGGCATTTGAAAAGGTAGTTCTGGCATTTGAAAACTCAGTTATGGCATTTGAAAAGGTATTTCTGGCATTTGAAAACTCAGGTTTGGCATTTGAAAACTGAGTTTTGGCTTATAGCCACAAACCGCCGTTGGCTATAACCGCTATAAGGCCGTGGCTATAGCCGCTGTAAGGTGTACTGAATTCCGGTTTCCTTTATAGCCACAGACCGCCGTGGGTATAAGATATATTGAAATCGGCTATCCTTTATAGCGGCAAGAATATTGGAATGAGACACGTCATCAATGCGCGTCATTTGACGAATGAACGCATACTTTATATCGGTTGAGACTTGGTCTAGCCCTCATTACTGTGCCCTCATTATAGTATATCAAAATACAATGAGACTAGGGTACCTTAAGCCTGGTTCACATATATGTCTGCGACGTACCGGCCACGATGCCGGTGGTAGCTTAAAACGTAAATTATGTGAATATTTGTTCGCCGATTGCCTCCAGTGCCACAGTTACATCGGCGGTAGGCCGGGAAAGTTGACTTGAGTTCAACTTTGCCGGTATTTCGGCGGCAAGTAGAGGCATAATGATACAGTCGCAGGCATACCGCAGGCATATGTGAACCAGGCTTTAGGGTGTGTTAGGGTACATTCATAGGGTACATTAGACTACCTTGGACTAATGAGGGCTACATGAAGTCTATACCTTTATATCGTACGTCAGCTGACTGGCGAAATTTATATGCTCGCCGTCTCAAACACGTCCTTTCTCTTTGAGTTGAGTTTCATCCAAGCACGATGGTAGGTAGTTTTTGCAGAAAAATCTCGTTTATTTGCTATGAAACAATTACATCCGAGTTTTTACTCGTAATATTTTGAAAATATAGGTATTTAGTGATGCAATGATCGAAATAGTTTTGTGCTATGTCGATTATGCGAGAGAAAAAATGTGATTAAATAATTTCAACACGTCGACATATATTCTCGAAGGTTGTGAAAGTTTAAATTTACAGCTACCTGACTGATGTCAATCTCATGTAAGACTTGTTAAGCCAAATACGAAGCTCTAGTTAGGAATTTGTCAAGTTTGTACACACAATAATTCACAATGAAATATAAAATTTTAGTTCATATTTTTTTGCAAACTTTATATATGAGAATCTTTGAATCATCCATTATCTAGTCTCATAGAAAGTTCTCAGCTCCCCGCCATGGCTCAAAAGGCTTCTTGCCTCGTAAGAGATGTAAAAGGCATCGTGGAAAAGTTAAATCTTTCCCAAAAGATGACAAGACTGTCCCTCCCCATTTGACTGCCTTTGTTGGTTTCAAAGCTGGTATGACCCATATCCTAAGAGAGGTGAACCGACCTGGCTCGAGTAAGTATTGTCAATAATAGCGAGCTTACAGTCAAACCAGTGTTCCATTGCGAGCAATGTAATGTTACACAATATTGATTGACTGATTGCTTTTAATAGCAAATTGCAACCGACACAAACAAATTGCAATTTTTACATACAGTAACAGTATTAAACCGTCAACTGCAAAATTCAAAATTTCATAATATGATTCAGAAGCAAGTTTGTAACTAAAGCCTGATTGGCTACTAGTATAAAACAAGCCAATCAAATGCTCAGAACATTTGTAACTTGTTCACATCCATCAGAAGAAAAAAATTGTGCTAGACATTGCATCAAAAGTAGTGTAAACGAGCCTTTACATGAGTGCTGTGATGCAAATTGCGGTCAATATTAGTTATACCAATTTTTGGGTGACATCCATGTTGTGTGACATTTCTTCCTAGCCAGTGCTCTTAGAATAGGCATTCACCCCCCTGCGTGTCTGTCATTTTGATTATTTTCAGGGGGGTGAATGCCTGTTGTAAGTGTACTGGCTAGGAACATGGCAACTTCATCGGTAAAGTCATAGGCAAATCCAAGAGGTCTGCCTTCTATAAGGTTCTTATTCTGTGTCATAACTTTAGAAATTAACAAGAAGGAAGTGGTTGAAGCCGTCACAATTATCGAGACTCCACCTATGATGATTGTTGGAATTGTGGGATACATTGAAACCCCCCATGGGCTTCGTCCATTGACTACTGTCTGGGCCGAGCATTTGAGTGAAGAATGCAGACGACGATTCTACAAGAATTGGTGAGAAGCCTAGTATAGCCCAAATTTTAATCCAGTGATCTATCTATTTATAAATGCCCTTCAGCTATTTAGTATGAACAAAGTCTGTTTAGATTAAGTTTCCCAGTGTATAATAGACCAGAAATGAATGGTTTACACAATCTAGTATAAGAGGAACAGTAATAGTAATTGTAAGCTAACAAGAAATATTTTAAAGCATTGGATCTCCTCTCAGCTTTTAATGCCGACGAGGTCCAAGCGTTTTTTTTTTGAGAATTAACAGAATGGTTCTACCACTCTAAGGTGTCGTTCGAAAAAGAAGGCATTCACCAAAGCTTGTCGCAAGTGGGGCGATGAGGAGGGGAAGGGAAGCATTGAACGTGACCTTGAACGAATGAAGAAGTATTGTAAAGTGATCCGAGTCATTGCTCATACTCAGGTAGGTTGTAGGTCCAGTGTTCAAAAAGCAAGTATTCTGGATCATTGACTGACATGTGTGGGTCCGTCACCAGTACCAATTAACATTTTTAGCAAAAGCTGATCAAGTTGCGTCAAAAGAAGGCGCATATCATGGAAATCCAAGTGAATGGAGGTGACATTGCCGAGAAAGTAGATTGGGCAAAGGAACGTTTGGAAAACCCTGCTCCTGTTTCTAAAGTTTTCAACAAAGATGAAATGATTGATGTGATTGGTGTTACCAAGGGGAAAGGATTCAGGGGTTAGTGTTTGAGGAAATTACTTGTTTTAAAACTTGCGTGTGTTGTCTTACCCTGAGTGTTGGTGTTATAGTAGTCAATAAATGTGTTTTTCACCTCCATGGAGGATGTATAAATTCACATTCGAAAATTTTCAACTACAAAACCCTTTTATTTCTTTAGTTTTGTTGAGTTCTAATTGAGAAGAGGTGTTGATCTTTTTAGGTGTGACTTTCCGTTGGGGAACAAAGAAGTTGCCACGTAAAACCCACAAAGGTTTGCGTAAGGTTGCATGTATTGGTGCATGGCATCCAGCCAGAGTTTCCTTTGCTGTTGCTCGTGCTGGTCAGTGTGGCTACCATCACAGGACTGAAATGAATAAGAAGATCTACCGTATTGGTACTGGTATTCACACCAAAGATGGCAAAGTGATCAAGAATAATGCCTCTACGGATTATGATCTGTCGGATAAGAGTATCACACCTTTGGTAAGTTTGCTGTGTCTTGTCTGTCTGTTTGCAATGTTGATGCAAATATATGATTATAACTTCACAGTCGGTTGGCTATGTGAAAACTGTGTTGTGGTTGTCTTTTCCAATAAGTTCCACACAAGAAATCACAAGACAAAGAAAAAATCTGTGCCATATGCAATTTTATTTAGGTTCCCTACCAAATTTTGTTTTGAATTTGATGATGGACCATATTATTTGTATGTTTTGTTTGGTTAGGGTGGATTTCCTCACTATGGTGAAGTAAATGAAGATTATGTGATGGTAAAAGGGTGTGTTGTTGGACCAAAGAAACGAGCATTGACCCTACGAAAGGTAATTTTACTTTCCAATCACAATGATCATGGTTATGATATGTTTCTCATCATGTTGCGTGTTGTTCTCTAGTCCCTGCTTGTGCAAACCAGCCGTAGAGCAACAGAAGAGATCACATTGAAGTTGATTGATACATCCTCCAAATTTGGTCATGGTCGCTTCCAAACAGAGGAAGAGAAGAAGTCTTTCATGGGCCTTTTGAAGAAAGACAAAGAACGTGAAGAGGCTGGCGAAGTTTAACTGTGAACCTTGAAGAATTAATTAAATGATTCAAAAGCATAAATTGTGTGAAGTTGTGTTTTCATCTTTTTGTTTACTTAGTTTTGAAGCAAATTATAGTATCTACATGGCTTATGTCCCAAAATGCTAAAAAACCCCTACATCCAATAAAGGAAATGTTGTAAATCCTGTAGAATCGCACTTTATTACAGCCTCGATGGATTGGTAGCTTACTAGTTTTATCTAAAATAAAATGCAGTCTACAAACATGAACTTCCCATGTGCTGGTTGTATTGAAGGCCGGGATAGGTGATTTTTTCAAGCTTCCTAAAATAACATGAATAAATTGAAGTTTTTTTATCAGTAATTTTAATCTGGTCTTTGTACAACTGCCCCAGGACAATAAATTGATCAAATTATCCACATATGAGTGTTTCCCAGTTGTGAGGGTGGGGCTTATAAATAAATTCTAAAATTTACAGTGTTGAGATTTTGTTGAAGTTTGGGAACATAATATCACGATATCAAAGTCTGTACACAGGTAGCCTGCATGGCAGGCGGTACGTAGGAAATACCGCCTGCCGCAAAACTGGGTGTAAATGAACTACCGCCCCTGAAGCATCAACGCTATTTATAGATGCATTAAGTAAATATTCAAAATTAGCCACTCCCAATCTGATCCCAAGTCCCAACTGCCCAACATAAAATAAATTCATTGATTCTCATTACCGCCTACCCTGGATTCCAGAGCCTTCGACAGTAAACAATAAATTTAAAATCCTCGTGAAAACGTTTTATTTTTCGTTATACAATATAAATGTACCGCCCGACAAAATAATTCAAGACAGTTAATTTTTTCATACTTTATATAGAGTTTGTATTGCCATTTTAAACTTCCAATTTGAAACAAACAGAATTTTGAGTGAAATTTCATTGTATTTTAAAGAAACTCAGTCATTCTGTCATTGTTCGTGGAGATACGAACTATTGATATATAAATTATATAAATATAAAATATAAAAAATAAATCTCCCACTGTCTTCGACATTTCAAAGTGTAGACTGTGTCTAGTGATGAGAATCAAGGAATTTATTTTACAGTCAAATCCGGTTCGCCTTTGACCTAAACATTGCTATAATGATATACAATTTTGCAATTTTGATTGACATTTGTGTCGTGCAATTTCCAACTGTCGAGGTAAATTGCTATTTGCTAATTGCAAATTTGCCGCAATTTTCATCTCACTCTAAGAGCAGACGGACAACTTTTAGTCAATGATTTAGGGATAGATACGCGAGTGTTTTTCTTGAAAAACCTATTAAAGAATACAGATTACTTGTCGAACGTATTAAATCTGCAATACCTTGTTTCAACAAATTGCACGACGACGAAATTCGAATTGCATATAAAGATGTTCATTCAGGATGTTTCATAAATATTCATGCAAATGTTGATGAACAATTTCACCTAACAGATACATTCAACAACGTATTTACAGTTTGAGCATACGATAGAATTACAGTAATTTGAAAGTTTGTAGAAGTGATTCACCGTTTATACATATTAGAAAGAAATCGTTAATTCGCGACGATCTCAACGAACCTACGTTTTGTTCGAGTGTAAATAACAAGGTGAGACCGATTGCCGCTTTCACGGAAAATGATGATACAAGTACGAGTACTGTACGTCTGCCCTTCCCAAACAAATTAATTTTACAGCAGATTTGTCCGAAGTTCAAGGTGGAAAAAAAACAATCGCAATAACAATCCTTGTTACGCCCCCGTTTACACGTCTTATTTTACCTGTAATTCTATCGTATGCTCCAACTGTAACAACGTTGTTGAAAGTATCTGTTAGGTGAAACTGTTCATCAACATTTGCATGAATATTTATGAAACATCCTGAATGAACATCTTTATATGCAATTCAAATTTCGTCGTCGTGCAATTCGTTAAAACAAGGTATTGCAGATTTAATACGTTCGACAAGTAATCTGTATTCTTTAATAGGTTTTTCAAGAAAAACACTCGCGTATCTATCCCTAAATCATTGACTAAAAGTTGTCCGTCTGCTCTTGGAGTGAGATGAACTTGCGGCAGATTTGCAATTAGCAAATAGCAATTTACCTCGACAGTTGGAAATTGCACGACACAAATGTCAATCAAAATTGCAAAATTGTATATCATTATAGCAATGTTTAGGTCAAAAGCGAACCGGATTTGACTGTATGTGTTAATATAAACCAAGCCCGTTTACCCGTTTAGCTGCCTCAAAACGGTGGTTTAATAAGCTCAAAATACAAAGCATGCAAGTCTATACTATAAATGCATCATCAGTCAACAACCAAACTGAAAGTATTGAACCTTACAGAACGATAGTTTTTATTTGTTTACAACTATACATATTCAACGGGTATATAAGAGTTTAACTGTTATTTGATAATTACTGCATCAACCGGCCCCTTGTTTATACTTTGGAGGTTCGTATATAATATCTATCAAGTATCTTTGGTTCAGAACATGACTGATAGGCCTATATGGAAATCCCACTGTTCGATTCAGTGAAGAAATATCTCCTAATTTCTATCGATAGTTTTAGTAAAATGTCAACATGGCGAAATAGTATATATTATCAAATTAATACGCATGTAATTGTCTGAACGAAAATATAGACTAGCCCATACCTTTCGCCGATCATAACTTCGGCCCCTTCGGACGTATCTTCTTTGTTAAATATTCTTGTTCGAATCTCTATCAATAACACTATTTAGAGTGTCATTTTTCAGCTTGTATCTTTTAATTTGCTTCTTTTATTATGTTATTCCATTTCTGGTCTGACTTGACGTGAACTAATTTCAAAAGTCAAAACGCAGAGTTTCAAAACGTCAAAGCATTTGGTTAATGATTAACATTTAACCGAATTTAGCCGTTGATTGACAACTACGTAAAAATACTAACCAATCCGTTTTTCCCGTTCACCAGCGGACGGGTAATTCAAAAACCCCTAGTTTTGCGGCAGACGGTATTTCCTTTGCTTCCCTAATTTTCGCTGCCCGTAGAAATACCGCCTGCCATGCAGGCTAGTACACAGGCTACATTATCTATGGGCTACATCAATGCTCTAGTTCTATTAACCGTGAGGGTCTTGGGATTTTGCAGGATATTTGGGAATGATTGGGGATTTTGAGGTGTCATGGGGGGAAATGTTAGGATTGCGTAGGATATTTTGTAATGTACAGGGATTTTGAAGGATAGCGTGTACAGAATATGGTCAGATGTGGATAGTTCCAGTTGCTCCAGAGCTGTTATTCTTTCTTGCGCAAATTGTCAAAGGAGTCATGGAGAGGAATCGAATTTTGGCGGGAAACGGCGCCATATTGTAAACCGAAGTAAACAAAAAAATATTTGTGAATATGACTTTCTTTTTTCTTGAAAATGTAGTTTTGATTGGCAAATTCTTAAGATAAGTTTTAAAATGGAAGATTGGGAAGCTCTTGCTTACGAAGATGATTTTGAAAGTCGCTATGCTGACGAACTGGAATTGTTGAATGAACTTGACGGTCAGTTATTAATACAATTTTATTTAAAAATTATAAAAATACTTATTGTCTTTAATATTCACATGAAAAATAAATCATAAAAATTCTTTTTACTTGACCATTGAAAATGTTCGTATTGTATTTAAATGTTTATAGAATAATGTATTCACTTCAGCAATGTAATAACCAAAACTGTTTTGATATAAACATAACTAAAGTTTGGGGGCTAATGGAGTATTGGAGTTAATAATGTGTGATTAAGGGTCCTACTAAAGAATGCCCGGGAACGCCCGGGGAGATTCGTTGAATGCCCGGGAATGCCCGGGAGTTGGGAAAGAATGCCCGGGGGAAATTACGTTCATAATTACGTTAGTTTATACTAATAAAATCACTTATTTTATGAAAGATTAAATAATTCTTGTAATATATGGCATTGCAAAGTACTGTTCACGGAATGTCCGGCTGTCACAAAAGAATGCCCGGGAGTCGAAAATGAATGCCCGCGGTAAAATTACGCAAGTAATTACGATAGTTATAAATGATAACATTAACAAGTCTTTTATTTTTCAATGAAAGTTTCTTGTAATATATGGCATTGCAAAAACTATTCACAGAAATTATTTATTTGGCTTTGTAATGCTAAATAATAATGAAGAAACATCTTTTTACACTACCGAAAATATATTTCACTGATAGTGATATATTCTGAGTAGATTTGATAAAGACAGCGGTACGTAATTTTCCCCAGGCATTCTGTGAATAGTTTTTGCAATGCCATATATTACAAGAAACTTTCATTAAAAAATAAAAGACTTGTTAATGTTATCATTAACTATCGTAATTACTTGCGTAATTTTACCGCGGGCATTCATTTTCGACTCCCGGGCATTCTTTTGTGACAGCCGGACATTCCGTGAACAGTACTTTGCAATGCCATATATTACAAGAATTATTTCATCTTTCATAAAATAAGTGATTTTATTAGTATAAACTAACGTAATTATGAACTTAATTTTCCCCGAGTATTCTTTCCCAACTCCCGAGCATTCCCGGGCATTCAACGAATCTCCCCGGGCGTTCCCGGGCATTCTTTAGTAGGACCGTGTGATTAATCCTTTGAGTGCCAGCACTTTCTTCTTGACGAGAAAAATCATCTGGCAGTAGATAGAGTAAAATAATAAAGTTGGGGACATGGTACAATGCATCTTAATGGGTTAAAGATGCTGTAAAATCCGTAATGTAAACAAATGCTTTGTTTACATTTTGAACTCAGTGCTACAGTTGTAATGCACCTATCAATATTAATCCCGGGGGCAAGGGTGCGGGCAATGGGTGGGGATTTGACAAAAAAATTAAAAAATGGGTCAAATGCCCGCTGGTGGGGCATTCTAAGATAATCAAGTGTTTCAAAACAGACGCACCCAGGGGATAGATCGAGGCAACAAAAGAGCCACAAAAAGCGTCTGGGCATCGTAAATTTTAGCCCCAGAATCCAGACTGTGTACTGTATTCAAATTCCAAAAGGCCAGAAAAGACAGAAGCGGATGCGGAAATAAACATTTAATAGTTTCTGGACTTCCGGTTTTCTCGATTCTAGCCTCCAGGCTTCGTACTGAAATCGCATGACAAATCGCCCGCACCCGGGGGAAAGATCTTTGTCAAATGCTCGTCTGTGGGGATAGAATTCACGGTCAAATCCCTACCCACTGCCCGCACCCTTACCCCGGGATTAATATTGATAGTTGCATAAAATATGATTAGATATATATTATACTGAATTTTTAACACTCTTCTGGTTCGCTATTCTTGTAAATGAATACAGACTAGAGATTCAATAAATTGAATTCAAGAAAGTTTGGAAGGTTCGAAATATTAATATCGGGGTTTGGGTCCCGACCATTGGAATTTAGGCCTGCACAGAACATAAGCTCAGAACAGACTTTACAGCATTTTTCATTAAAGCCACTAAATTTCACCTTATACTGTAGATGATGACACTGTCAAACCCAGCCATCCTATACACAATGGACCTCGAAAAAGCTTGGTATTTCCCACTCCAGACAAGCCCGGGGAAACGAACACTGAACAACCTGGTTATAAAAGCAGTGTCACCCAAGGATTTAAACGTCGGATCGATGAAATGTATGCGCTTCTTTCAGATGGGGAAGAAAGTGACAATGATTTATTAGATAATTTTGAGAACACTGAGCTGAGCAGCCTGAGCTCAAACCAGGCTAAGCGAGCTCGAATTAGCACTAGTCCAGAACTAAATACAACAACAGAACGTCATACAAGTAGTTCAAGAGATATTAGGCAAACAGTTAATTCTTCAGTGCCCAAAACAGTCGTTAGGACATGTCAAGTGTTAACGAGGCCTCCTATTGGCAAGGAGTCTATTTCATTAACTGGTAGCGATGGCGGAAGAAGAGTTTATCTTCATTTAAATAAAGACGAGTCATTAGAGTCCAATAAGGTTGGTAGTGGTAATGATATAATTTATCTGACCATGATATGCATATAACAGTAGGTAATTCTGATGAAGTCGTCAGTCTGTTTAAGAACTAATAAATGTATCTTATCCTGCGTTGTCAACATTCCATATCCCCGGAAACTGGGGTACTGGAAATATAGCCTGGGAATATAGCCTCAGAAGAATTCCTGAAATTTGCAGGTTTGTGTGCATGATCAAAGTACCTGAAAATGTAGAGCAACCTTTTAACAGGTGAAGCCCCATAATTCCCTTGAAATATTGTTCAAACCTTTTTCTTTATTTTTCAGATAGTTGCATCATGTACTTCCAAATTGTATTTTTTAGTCTCTAAGCTTTAAAATGATTTTAGGAAACAGTTGTTGTTGATATGTTTGATCATCCTGAAAAATACTAGCAAAGGATACAATATATACACAACGTTAATTTTTTTCAGATTGATAAAAAGAAATGTTTTGGCAGCAGAAGACCAGTGAATCTTCTTGGAGTGCCTTTCTCTGTTATCAAAGAAACAATATATGAACAAGTATATATATTTTTGTATATAAGCATGACATAATTGTTTATGTATTAGTGTAATATGAGTGGTTTCTAATTCTGTTTATTTGCCATAAACTTTATGATCTGCAGAAACGAATTAAACTTCTCGAAGAATCCAAAAGACTTACAAATTCTTTAAACAGGTACAAAGTTTTGTTGTAGTTTTTAAGGCATTTCCACTGAGGATATGTACAAAACAACAACAACAACAACAACAATTTATTGGAAGCATTGCCATTTACATAAATGGTATTGCTTACGACTACGTAACAAAATAACAACAAAACTATATTAAATTAACCCTATGGCTAAAACAATGCACTATATCGTCAATAAGGCCCTTGAAGGGTAAAATTTCTGGTGTTACGCAGAGTGAAATAAGAAAGTAGGGTACATTGATATTGCCACTTGAAGGGTGTGCCTGCTTATGCATTTTAACAATGCCTGCCGACCACTGGATTGTACTGGATGACTCTATGAAGCTATGTTATGTAAAGGGACATGTATTACAGCCAGTAATAGTGATTAATTTATATGTTCATGTGCAGTGCATTAACTGAAGAGGTGATGGAAAATGATGATATGACAGAACAAGAAGTCCCACAAGACACTGGTGCAAGCGAGAAATCACTCTGGGTGGATAAATACTCCCCAAGGTCGTACATGGAACTACTGAGTGATGATGTAAGTCAGGGCTTCATGTACAGTACACACATAATAGTCTCACAACTTGTCATGTGTTTGCAACACACTTGTAGCAAGCTTGTCACCAAGTTGTAACGTTGTTATGTTATCAAGTTGCTACAAGCTTGTCACTCGCAACTTGTTGACAAATTGATGAACTGCAGGACGATAACAAGTTGTTTGAATAACTTGTAACAAGACTGTTGAGCTCCCACAACGTTGTAGCAAGTTGTCAACAAGCCGTTGACAACTTGTTAACAAGCTGGGAACAAGCAGTTCAAACACATCCTGTTGACAAGTTGTTGGAACAACATTGCTACAAGTCTGTTGCAGGTTTGTTATAACTTTTGCATTTTTACATATGTATAGGGCATCAACAGAAACTTGCTGTCATGGTTGAAACTCTGGGATGGTGTTGTGTTTGGTAAGGAGAAAGTTAAGAAAAAGAAGGAAAAACCAGAACAAAAGAAGGAGAAAAAATTTGGTTATAAAGAGGAAGATGATGATTGGATGGTGAGATTTGGTTTTGGAAAAATTATCACTTCCAAATTAATGCAAAGAAAGTTTGGAATTGATGTTTAATTAAATCATTTATTGAAAGTTTGAAACAAAGTTTTCTAATCGTATTTTAGGAATTGGATGCAACAGGGAGACCTGTCAACAAGGTTAGTTATTCATAAATATAAAGCCGGTTTTCCACTTGCGAATTTTTTTGCGCGAAGCGATTTTTTCATTTGTCTTTGGTCTCTCAACTGGAACTAATTGGATAAAGATAAAAGAAAAATTTGCGGCGCGCACAAAAAATTCGCAAGTGGAAAACCGGCTTAAGCCAGTTAATGCATGTTGAGAAGGCCATAATCTTGAACTGTCTTTGCCAGTGAAGGTAGTACCGATAATAACAAGCTTTCGTTGGTAGGGATGCAACTACCTGAAAAATAGAAGGAGAAATTTAGGCTATACTAGGGGATAATTTCATGTGTGAAACTTTAGTAGTTAGGAAGGTGATGACAGCTCTTTCTGCTCACAATTTCCATCCACACGTGACACGTAAAAACGCAAACGTTGTAACAATCTTGCAGCAGACTTGTAGCAATGTTGTTCCAACAACTTGTCAACAGCATGTGTTCGCACTGCTTGTTCCCAGCTTGACGACAAGTTGTCAACGGCTTGTTGACAACTTGCTACAACGTTGTGGGAGCTCAACAGTCTTGTTACAAGTTATTCAAACAACTTGTTATCGTCCTGCAGTTCATCAATTTGTCAACAAGTTGCGAGTGACAAGCTTGTAGCAACTTGATAACATAACAGCATTGTTACAACTTTTTGACAAGCTTGCTAGAAGCTTGTTGCAAACACATCTTGTTGACAAGTTGTGAGACGTTTATGTGTGTACCATGGTCGTATTCAGTTGAACGTAATCCCCAAAGCAGTTTCTTCTGTATTATGCATAGGTGGCATTGTTATGTGGTCCACCAGGTCTTGGTAAAACAACCCTGGCTCATATTGTGGCTCAACATGCTGGTTACAGTGTCATTGAAATGAATGCAAGGTACAGTATGGTAGCATGACTATTTTCGTAACCTAACCTCTGAAAGGTGCCCTCAAATTAGATTAAATTAGATTCAAACACTCATTAATAATTAATGCGTAAGCTTATTCGTAAATATGTGAACCATTGCAACTGACGGAGCTACAGTACACAGTTTTCACGCACTCTCACCTCGTTTCATCCCGGCTTTAGTTTATTATAATCATTCTTTCTTTTCTCTAAAGCGATGATCGTTCAGTCGAAGTATTCAGAAACAAGATCGAGTCAACCACTCAGATGCAGTCTGTATTGGACTCAGGAAAGAAACCAAACTGTTTGATAATCGATGAGATTGATGGAGCTCCAACAGTTAGTGTTTCTTCTTGTTTTCGTGATCTAAGATCGCTAATAAGTGACAAGAATTTTACTAGGGTGGGCATTCAGCATTCCATCTGGAGACAGGGACATAGCCAGGATTAGCAATCTATACCTGTCCAAAAGTGCTAGGCTAGTTCTGCCCCCCCCCCTCCCCTCCCCAAATACGTTGTGTCCCTTGGGCTAATTTTGTAATCAGATTAAAATTGAACTCAAAACTGAAGAGCGAACAGTATAGTTGACCTTACTAACAAAATGGCTGATGTTTTTGTTACAATAAGCTTAAAATACTAAATATTTGGATAATATATAAGGATTTGTAACTTCTTTGCTTGTGGATATGTGTGAAGGGTGGATATTATTTTTTCTTTCAGCCAGCAATAAATGTTTTACTCTCTGCGATAAAGAAGAAAGATTCAGGTAATGACTTTATCATTATCAATATAATTACTTGGTTGAATTTCTCTGAAATATTTTAGTTTCTAAGAAACGTTTTCAGAAAAGTTAGTCATAATGTAAATTTAAGTTCCATATATACACTGTGAAAACTAACGATTCTTTTCAGAACCCGGTGGTCAACAGAAGAAGAAAAAACAAAAGAAACAAGGAATTCTGTCTCGTCCAATTATATGCATTTGTAATGATCCGTAAGTTTTGGCTACTACGTCGAAATAGACCTTTGCATAAATTCCAGCTTATTGATCGAGTAGGATGAAAAACTCCTCATCAAATTCACCATTTTTTTGGTTTTGGAAAAGCAATTTCAAGAACAAGAGTAAAATAGAAAACGAGATTGACGGCTGCGATGTGAAGGAGATACAACTACCAGAACATATAAACAGAATTTCGACGTTTCGAGCGAGGGCCCTTCATCGGGGAGTTAGGCCTGCCGTACACGAGAGCAACTTGTTGAGCTAACCGCCTCGCGTGGCAGCTAGCTCAGCAAGTCTCTCTCGTATGCGGATAGTTTTCGTGAGGATAAAAACACCGTAGAACTCCGTTTTTGCAATATTTAAACTGAGCTTATTTGTAATAAGCCAGCTTTTAAGACGCTTTGATACTAATGACACTTTGGAGCTCTTTCAGAGAATCAGCTGCAAAGCTTACATTCGCATCGTCTGCAAACATTCTAGGAGTGGCGTGGTGGAGGCAATTTGGCAGGTCATTAATATAGATAAAGAACAGCAACGGACCCAAATTACTCCCTTGTGTGATACCACACGTTACTGACGTCGGACCTGATAGCCGATCATTAACTTTGCATTTTTGTGTTCTGCCAGTTCTGGTTAACGGTAACACCGTGATCCATGACCAAAGCTTGATGAGCACAATCCCCCCCCCCTTCCCCCACCACCTCACTACTTCCCCCACCCTTCTCCCACGTACCAGATCTGGCTAGATCTAGACGATCCCTGTGATAAGCGTCTGGGTAAAACCTAATCTAATATCTTCGTTCCGGCTCCGCAGGCTTGCTCTCGATTCTTTAATGAAAAAGCACCACTACGTTGGTAAATATATTATTTCTTGTCCATACAGATATGTTCCTGCATTGAGATTACTGCGCCAGCAAGCATTTGTGCTCACCTTTCCAGCAACTATCCCAGGACGACTTGCTCAGCGACTCATGGAGGTATTTGTCTCATTCCATCACAGCTTCAGATCACGGGCGTAGCCAGACACAAACGGGTTTTTTTTGGGGGGTGGTCTAATCTATGCCTCTGCTTTACAGTAGATCTACCGTATAAGTCCTTTGTATTAATGCCAAAGTCAAACAATGAATGACTACCGTGAATCAGTAAGGGTGCCTTTTAAAACCTGTGGATTCTGGGTAGTGATTGACTGAATGTCATGGAGCCAGCAAATTAAGTTATGTGTCATGCATAAATTATAGAATGCGCTAATTACGCATTCAGTTCACTCGGCCCGGCAAAGCGAGACAAGATTTTTCTAATTTCTCATCCAATTTTTATCCAAATTTAATCAACCTTTGAGTCAACTAAAACTGTCTCCAATGCAGCTCTGTTATACAAAGAGGCACGCTTAATCCAAGTGGGTCATCATAGGCATACGAGGCAGAGTGCATGGGAGGCAACCCCCCCCCCCCCACTCCTTACAAATTCGGGTACACTTTCAAGACACCCCCCCCCCCTCCCCCCTCAGAAAGGATCAGCCCGTAGGCTTACATGCGTTATGTAATATACTCTACAATATGCATTCAAGGTTTCTAAGAAAGAGTTGTTTCAAACGGATATGACCACACTTCTGGCGTTATGTGAGAAAACAGAGAATGATATTCGCTCTTGTCTTAATACATTGCAGGTACACAACTAGTCAGTTTGTTATTCCAGTACAGACTGTAAAGTATATGCGGGGAGAGAGAATCTGCTCATGATTTCTTTTGCGTTTTCTTCATGAATAGACCTTACTGACGGCCTCGTTTCCAAGTTAACTTATTTTAGCATGTCAGGGTAAAGATTATATTCCCATGTTTTCCTGGACGAATTTGTTTCTTGCTGTTCTTAGGCTCAATAACAAAAGCAATTTTCAACCCTACTAAGCACAAAACATGAGTAAGTATTTGACATGAAAACGAGGCCATTGTATGAAAAGTGAATAAACGATAAGGTTTATTATTAACTTATTCTACAATTTCAGTTCCTCAGACAAAAGCGACAAAACTTGACCGTCGACTACATCCAATCGGCAACCATCGGTCAGAAAGACACCCAGAAAACTCTGTTCTCGTTGTGGCAAGCTATATTTCGGCTTCCTCGTCCCAAGAAGAAGCGTTTTGCGTTGTTGGCCAAACCGCTGGACGATCCAGCGCCCATGTTAGCGGAGTTTAATATCGATGATCCAACGAAACATCCGGACCTTACCAGTTCCGCTGCGAGGTTCTATAATATGCTTCATTTGGCTTCCTCGAATGGACAGTATAAGAAGCTTGAGAATGGTAGGCCATGCCTGTATATTTAGTTTTTTGCAGGTAGCCAAAAAATATTTCAGTTAGCCCTGCATGGTCCAAACTTGGCCGCTTCCCTTGAAGCTTGCAAAAAGGGACCAGGCACCAAAGAAATTTCTTTGAGTTGTGTTTCATATTGTCAAAATTGAGTGTCCGCTAATTTGCTCAAACCAACAGAACAGAAAATTTTAAGTTTGCCATACACTATTATACACTATTGCACTATTAAGATGGATGCAGTTATAATTGCATTTCTGAGCTCATACCTAGAGTACAGGTAACATTCTTTCTATTGGTTAGAATTCCCCCCCCCCCTGAATTTTTCCTCTTATCTAAATTTTTGCAAGTGTATTTTTTCTATCTTGGGAAATAATTCTGGCGACTCAAAATTTTCTGGAACCAATGACAATGGTCTCGTGGTCCGATACTTTCTCCACCCCTGCTCGTTGGAAGATAAAAAGCTAACCTGAGATTTTGTCTATATTTTCAGGCATTTTCGAAAACTACCTGAATATGAAGTTCAAGGATGCTTATTTAAATCAGGTATAAAATAGTAGAACTGATAATGCTATTCATACAGATAAAGATAGTTTAATTAAACGATCGTCCTGTAGTGTATAATTTAACACTGACCAATAAAGGATCGATCTTTCTTAATAGACCTCCGGAAAGAACAGTTTAGAACTGATCAAGGACGGATTTTCATTTTTTAAAAGGAGGGCTGAAATATTTCTAGTGGGGTACAAGCGGCACCACTGAGCGAGCTTCGGCGGGGGTTAGGCGTTAGGGTTAAAGACTTTCACACAAAATAGGAGGAGTGAAGTGACATTTTGGTGGGGTTGAACACCTTATAAGAGGGTTATAGAGATTCTATGGGGGGTTAAGAACCCCCCCCCCCCCGCAGTAAATTCGCCCATGGAACTGATAGAAAACAGATAATATTTATTATTGCAGTAATAAATTTACGTGGTGTTTCCACAAACAAAAAGTATTGTATGATAGAAAACAGTAAAACGAAGTTAGTTCAATGATTTTGTTCGTTGTAGGTTGTTTCTGCAACGGAATGGTTACAATTCACCGACCTGGTATCACAATGTCTTCTGCAGCAACAGAGTTTCGTTCTAATGCGGTATCAGCCCTTTCTGTCCGTTGCATTTCACATGTTCTTCGCTGCACCTTCGCAGCCAAAACTAAGTTACCCAAGCATTGGTTACGAGGTAAAGAACTTTTTTGAAAAATATGAAGGCATCATACACTAAAACCCGTTTTCCACTAGGCGAATTTGTTCGCGCGAACAGTAAAAAGTAGGAACCGATCCAACTTTCTCGCGGCGAATTTTTTCGCTGACCAATCACATTGCCAAGATTTGTTTTTCGCGCGAACAAATCTGAAAACCCCCAGCCTGAAATCACCGACCCTGCAAAGCAACACTCTGTTTTTAAATAGCAAAACTCCGTTTTTAAATAGCAAAACACCCTTTTCAAATAGCAAAACACCCTTTTCAAATAACAAAACACCCTTTTCAAATAGCAAAACTCCCTTTTCAAATAGCAAAACACCCTTTTCAAATAACAAAACACCCTTTTCAAATAGCAAACTCCCTTTTCAAATAGCAAAACACCCTTTTCAAATAGCAAAACACCCTTTTCAAATAGCCAAACACCCTTTTCAAATAGCAAAACACCCTTTTCAAATAGCAAAACACCCTTTTCAAATAGCAAAACACCCTTTTCAAATAGCAAAACACCCTTTTCAAATAACAAAACACCCTTTTCAAATAGCAAAACTCCCTTTTCAAATAGCAAAACACCCTTTTCAAATAGCAAAACACCCTTTTCAAATAGCAAAACTCCCTTTTCAAATAGCAAAACTCCGTTTGCTACCTCGTAGTCTGAACATACTTTATGAACCTTATTTTAAAGACTAAGTACACATTGAGTACTGAGTTTGTTCTAGAGCAAGTACGCAGCAACAACCATTGGCGTACCAGTCAGGTACGACTAGAAATCTTGAACGACCCTGAAAATTCTCTAAAGAATTACCATATTATTTTGTTTAGAACACACTAAAAGAGACAAAGACTCAGAATATTGTGTCGTCGATGTTGAGTGATGTATCGCCACAACTGCGAGGAAATTTAGATCTTCGAACGATTACCGTGGAATTACTGCCTCTTCTGTTGAATATTGTCACACCAACACTTCGTCCTGTAAGCATTTATACTCGACTTTATCCATGGGCGTACTGGAGCAAAAACTTAGGGGGGGGATTAACGTCGCGCGGGGCCCGTGGCAGATTTTCAGCGCGAGGCCCCCAACCCCCCCCCCCCCCCTCGCTATGAAAAAATGCGCGAGGTCCCTAAATTCGCGAGGCATCTAAATTCGCGAGGCACCTAAAATGGGCGTGTCCCAATAGAAAATGGGCGTGTTCTCGTAAAAATGGGCGTGGCACAGTAAAGCGCGAGGCCCCCATAAGCGCGAGGCCCGCGGCATATACCGCATCTGCCACGTGGTTAATCCGACCCTGGGGGGGAGGGTCATACCCATTGAACTATACTGTAAATAAACTGGAAGGCTAACTCGGGGGGAAATTGAAGCCAGTGCATTTTAGTTTTTCTGAGTTATGAGCAGAAATACTCAACGCTGAACGTTGTGCTGTATATGAAATGAAGCTATTGAAAAACACTATTTGGTGTAGAAATTTCAAGACTTTAGCTAAAAGGGAAATGTTGAAAAACTACAAAAATAATTGCCGATAATTTGCCATTTTCCAGTTGTTTTTGTATTTTTTAAATATTTTTCTTTTCGCTGAAGTCTTGAAATTTCGACACCGAATAGCAATTTTCAATAGCTTCAATTTGATATATAGCCCAACGTTTGGGATCAAGTATTTCTGCTCATAACTCAGAAAAATTATTTTGGCTTCATCAAATCATAGGCCTTCATCATAGCAGTTATCCTTCCAGTTTATTTATAGTTCAATCGTCATACCGTCATAAACAAAAATTGGGGGGGGGGGCGGGGGAGGTTAGGGCTCGCCGTTTTCAAGGCATAAACTAAATATTATTTTGATACGCGTCACGCTTCCTTATAAACGATTTTTTAGTGGAATCTTCCCGACTTAAAAATGATTGGGGAGCTGCAGCCCCCAGCCCCCTGAAAATGAAATTTGTCTTGACCAAACTGAAAAAAATCATCTTGACAGTAGTCATAACATTTTGATTAAGAATAATTTGAAAATTGAAATGAAAAATATGGCGCTCGCTTCCAACTGAAATTTTTATTTCCCAAAACGAAATTTTTCTTTTTCTACTGGCAACAAGTTGTAACAAACCTGCAGCAGACTTGTAGCAATGCTGTTCCAACAACAGGATGTGTTCGCACTGCTTGTTTCAACCTTGTTGACAAGTTGCCAACGACTTGTTGAGCTCAACAGACTTGTTATAAGTTGTTCCAACAACTTGTCAACAGAATGTGTTCGCACTGCTTATTGGCAAGTTGTCAACGGCTTGTTGACAACTTGCTACAGGGTTGTTGAGCTCAACGGATGCACTTTTGTGATTATAATGTAACCTCCATCTTACATGTGGAAGAATGCTTCAAGTGTGACCAGTGCAGATGCATGACACAATAAATCTTATTAATATTTACTCTAAATACTCGCGATTTATTTCGTATTAATATCTTATTTGAAGGTTAACATGCAGCTGTTCAGTCCAAGTGAAAAACAACAGATGGTCGATCTTATCAACACTATGATCTCGTACAATCTCACATATCATCAGGAGAGGAACATCGAGGGACAATACAGTTATACCTTGGATCCGTATGTACAGTATCTTTATACACGGTGTCTCAAAAAAGTGAACTTTTAAAAATCACTCTATTATAATCGATTTAAAACACTCGCAGTCCGTATTTTATCAGATATAAAACACCCCAGCTCTGCTCTCGTGTTATATCTGATATGCAATTTTTGTGTTTTATGTTTGATAGGCTATGCGCCCTTAATAAATAATCCTTTTTATATTTCACCTAGTAAAATTGAAGATGTGGTAAAGTTTCCTGGCTTGCCTCAGCATAAACAATTGACATATGCTACGAAACAGTTAATTGCCAGAGAGGTTTGTTAGATGTTCAATTCATTTTAGCAACCCCATTTAAGCCTTGCTCAAACAGGGATGAGAGTTGAGAAGCGAGAGTTTGCATGAGATTTCTGCTAAACACTCTGATTACATGCATTGACACCATTTTTACCATCGAAACTTACAAGTTAATTGTTACAGGTCTGCAAACAAGTTGTTACAAATCTGTTCACAAGCTGTCGACAAGTTGTGTTCGCACTGCTTTTTCCCAGTTGTTGCAACAAGTTTGGAACAAGCTGTTAACAACTTGCAACAGGCTTGATGGCATTATCAGACTTGTAGCAAAGTTGTTCTAACAAGTCTGATACAGTCATGACATAACAAGAATGTTACAAGGTTGATGACACAAGAGTTGTAACAATATTGTTATCAGTATCATGACTGAATCGGACTTGTTGAAGCAACCTTGCAACAAGTCTGATAATATCAACAAGGTTGTTACAAGTTGTTAGCAGTTTGTTCCAAATTTGTTGACAACTTGGGACAGGCAGTGCGAACACAACTTGTTGACGGCTTGTCAGCAGACTTGTTACAAGATGTCAGATCTTTACGTGCATAGTGTAAAACAGCCTTTAAGATGAGATGTCCGAGTGTTGATTCGTACCTCACACGTGATATTTTTCAAGGCAGAAATTTTAGCGTACCTAGCTAGTGGGTGTACCTTAGGGCTAATTTCCACTCGGGAAAATTATCCGTGGATTGGAACGGACAAGAAAATTCCAATCCACGTATAATCCAATTCCAATCCATTCCAATCCACGGATAATTTTCCTGAGTGGAAATTAGCCTTTACTCGTCAAGGGGAGAGTGTTTCCTGCACTCAATGGGTTAATGTATTTAAAAATGGGATTTGATCATTAATGTAGATCGATTTGGAGAAAATGCGAATGATGGAGAAACTGATACTACGGAACTCCTCGTAAGTTCTAGAACGGTTCAAAGTTCTTATTGGTAACTACTTTTTCATTATGTATTTTCGGAACTTTCTTCATTCATTTCATTTGTTACCAAATGACAATTTTCCAGCAAAAATGAAGAACCGAATGAAATTGAAAATAAAGATAAGAAACCTGTTCAGTCAGCTGGTCAATCAAGTCCTGTGGTTTTAAATCTCAAACCGAAAGAAATAAAACCAAGAAAAGAAAAAGTACCGGTATGATTAAGGGACCAGTCATTATTTGTGTGGGGTTGTTGACGTTGTTTCAACGTTGAAATTTGGTAGAAAAAAGGTTGCGACGTCGACAACCTAATATCTACGTTGCTCTGACGTTGTTTTACAAACATTGGTTCAACAGCAGCCAACAGACGTTGAATTAACGTACATTTATGGTTAAATGTACGACGCCGATTTGTGAACCAATCTCAACGTTGTTTTAACGTGGATTCAACGTTGAATTATGGTTGACGAGATTGGCAACCTAATTTCAACGTCGAAACAGTAACGTCGATCCAATTTGCATAGTCAACCCTTTTTCAACGTCTATCCAACGTCTGGAAGGTCATTTCCAACGTTGATTCAACGTTGGATAAACGTCATTTTGCCCGCTGGGGTGCAAGTTGCATCGTCTAAAGCCTAGTTTACACTATCAAAGTTTCTGTGATCACAGTAGGAATTTTGCATGGGTAAAGTATGAAGACATTTTTGAGGGAAGTGAATCATTGAAACACTGAGTCAGTTCCCTCAAACATTTCTTATAAATTCTTACCTATAAATTCTTACCTTTGCAAAATTCCTACTGTGATCACAGAAACTTTGATAGTGTAAACCAGTCTTTATTTATCAACCATTACTTCAGGAGGAAACCAGACTACCAGAAGAGAGCCACCACGTTTGGTAGACCCAACCTTTCCAGTACTTTTTGTATTTTTTTTTTTGGCTTATAGCAAGCAAAGGACTTTTTTGGACGCCCTATTGTTACCAAAGAACATTATGGTAGGTACAGAACTGTTATATAATCTCGCACAGTCTGTGGCAGTGTAGATAGTGGCAATAATAATAAAGTTTCAGATTGATAGGGATACAACTACCTGAAAAATACAAGGAGAACTTCGACGTTTCGAGCTAAGGGCCTGTTCATATGGGCAGAAGTTATCCCGGTTAACGAGAGAACTTTTCGACTAGCCAAATACTTTTGTTCTGTTCATATGGAGAAATATTATCCCACTTACCGGGAAAAGTTTCCGGCTGTGACGTAGCACTGAACATCAATTGAATTGAAAAGTTGCTGACACGACAAAAAGTTATCCCGCTAAGCGGGAAAGTTGTGTTCATATGGGGAAAACATTATCCCGGTCACCGAGATCTCGCCTGTCAACAAGCGAGATCTCGGTACACGGGAAAACTTTTCGTCTCATATGAACGCAATGTAACTTTTCATATTATTTTCGTAACAAGGCGAGATCTCGCTCGTAAACTTGTCGAAAAGTTTTCTCGCTAAGGGACCGGTCATTATTTATGGAGGGGGGTGGCACCGAAGAGAAAAGGGTTGGGTAAACAAAATTTTGAGTGAGTAAAAGGTTGGGTAAATGAAAAACAAAACAACTCAAGGGTTGGGTAATAATAATTTCCAAAGCACGACTCACTGAAATATTGGAGACTAAAAAGCAATGTCAACAGTCATATGTCAATACAATATGTGAATCAATCGGAGTCACTATCTTGATCACTGTTTTTCAATTTGTTGGGAGACAAATGGTGTCTCCAAAGAAAGTACATGTGCAGACAACATGAAACTTTAGTCTGCAAAAAAATTCACAATCCGTTATCAAACTCATGTCACAGAAGTGGCAAGGGACATGTGTGACAACTGAATGGTACCTTTTTGTAAAGTTTTTGGCCAGGGGTGAGTATTTATTTTTTAATTGATATTTGAGGTTGGGTAATCAAATTTTTTACTTTTTAATGGTTGGGTCAGCAAAATTTTG
>CACRXK020006577.1:0-17948 GCA_902702795.2 Paramuricea clavata | reverse complement strand
GCAGTAATTGAGCTTCAAAAATTAATATTTTTGGGAGAGGACCTTCAGGCATTGAAAGGTCATTGCAACTTACGACTTCTACAGTTCAAGTGATTTTTGATTGAGTGACACCCCCTCCCCCCCCCCGTCCCCTCCAGATTCTCCACAGTATTCCTATATTTTTTAATGGAACCCTGACTACATTTTTTTCTGCATTTTTACAGACTTAGTATTCACTGTTCATCAACAAAAACTGAATTGATTGTGAAATAAATAATGGAAATGAATAATGAAATAGTTCCCGCCAATCTCGGCTCCCTAAACTCGGAATAATAGTCTCCACTCCACGAGAGTGGTCCACGAGTGTAGTTCATGGACCAGGTCCACGAAGGTAGTCCATGGACCTGGGGTCCGCGTTTTGTCGTTTCCCTTACTGTAATCAGTAATTAAAAACTCCTTCACATAAAACAGCTTGCAGTATGGCATCAGAGCTTTGTGACGTACTGCGTGGGAAAGCTGGCATACATTGAAGTTCTTTTCCCCCAAAACATTTGACAACATGTTATGGTTCTTAATTATATATACTTGACAACTTTATTTTGATTATTAATTAATTAAAATGAAGATTACTTTAATTGTTCTTTCACTGTCAAAATGATCGGCAAGGTAAGAATTTGACCGGACATTTTCGCATTCTGGCCGGACATTGTCCGTTGACCGGCCGTTATTTCGCGCCCAGTGCTTGCAATGGCTGAATTGTTTAATTGGTCAATTTTTATTTACTAGTTCCTGAGGTGGCCATAACGTATTGGAAAGACTTTAGTACAGATGCATCTTGGTTGCGTACGGTACAGAATGCAAACTACACAATCACTGGCTGCTGCATTCACCCTCACTTTCCAGAAATTTGTTCTAAGTGCCCAACATATAAACCTTTGACTGAATGTAGAGACAACCCAAAACAAGAATTTGGGAGAATATGTCAACTTTCTCATTATATAATTACTGTACAAACTGTATCTATTAATTTGAGCATCACAGTCCCAGGATGTCGCACACAAAGCAAGATCTATTCCAAAAGAATTACTGATGAAGGTATAATGTTACAATTATTTATTAACTAATGTTGTATGTGGTCAGTATGCTAAGATGTTAAAGGCAGGGTACAGTTCTTATGTGAACAACAAAGCCTTTGTTTACATGTTTACATTCAAAATATTGAACTTTATTCGACAACTATTTATATTTAATTCATGCTTCTGCGACTTCTGCATTATAATAAATGATCAACATACAACAATCAGACGTTGGAAGAACATTTAAAATGAAATAAAAACCTAATTAAAGTGTTTATATTATGGCATGCAGGAGATTCCAATGTGCGGATGCACAGACCGTACTGTGCTACTGTAAGGTGTTGGGTAGCAGGTTTTAGGAAGACGAGTGGGAAAACGTCTTCTCATCTTCCCAACGAAGAGCCTTCACTCAAAACGTCAAAGTTCTTCTTGTATTTTCAGGCAGTTGTAATTCTAACAATCCACAGCTTCCTTATCATTGCCACTGCATGGCACAGCTAGACCATTCTGGCACACAGTGTCCATTGTTTTGTATTTTCTAAAATTTTTTGAATTAAAAAAAAGTCATGTGATCCCCCCTCTGGTCACTAGGGATGCCTGTGGTCCCCCCTTTCCATTTTACCAAAATGTTTTAAAACATGTTTATATCATATAATAGTTTTGTTTGTGGAAACACCACGTAAATTTATTACTGCAAAGCTTTCGATCCGTAAGCCCGGGTCTTCATCAGTGCTAATAATATGTGTTAGTTATTATAGCACTGATGAAGATCCGGGCTTACGGATCGAAAGCTTTGCAGTAATAAATTTACGTGGTGTTTCCACAAACAAAACTATTATATATTTTTATCGCCATGCAAACATACAAAGAACTTATGTTTATATCAGTCGAAACTAACTATTTTGATGTGAGAAATGGTTTACGACAATTTTCAGAACGTTTTCAGAAAGTTTGGAAAGTAAAAAATGTCCTGTGGTCCATTGTTTTGTATTTTCTAAAATTACTCAGAGGCAACTGTAGCCAGTCATTGTATTGGTTGGTAGCCATTCAGTTTATCGATTGGTTGGTTGCATGGCCTGTAACTCCTTCGCTCCAGTCAGTTAATGAATTGGGTAAATTAACGTATTTAGAAATTAAAATGAAGCCAGTCACAAATTTGTCACTGAAGATGCAACGTGGAGGAGAAGCGCTCCTCGCAAGCTGGTTCCATGACGATGACGATCATTTGAACTTGTGTTACTTCTACCGTGCTTTAGAAATCTTGGAATCTCAGAAGAAAGACGAGGTAATCTGGGTTTTATAGAATGTTTATTGAGGGTTTGAATCAGTTATAGATACACAGGGTCACAGTACGAAGTCATATTAATGTGGGATTGGCTCAAGAGCTGCTGAGGTGAATGGGTCACTTTTTTGTTCTTTCCGCATTATAATGTCATACTGTGTAACAGACAACGGCAAAATCTTATCTATTTGTTTTATATAATAAAAATCTATATAAATAAAATATCACAAGTGGTATCACATGATATGCAGAGGCGTATATAGGGGGAAATTTATCCCTGTTTATACCGAAACAAGGCCCTGCTTGCAAATATATGTCCCTTCGATGACAATTAAATCAATGTTTTCTATCAAACGCCACATGATTTTACTTGTCAAGTGGAGAGTGCTGCCACTCAATTGGTTAAAAAGCTTTATCTTAGCCTTGTAAACTCCAGACCCTAAACTCCCTCCCAAGTATTGCATATCTTTACTTCTAGGCGATCGTTACTCCTTACATGAAATAAAACTGTTATATGTTATGTCTTGTTTCTAGTTTGAACATGGTGAAAGTGAAACCATGAGTCATACAGTTACCTTGCCTACAGGACGCCTTCATGCCTTCAAACGTTTTGAATTTTGTGTGAAGTTACGTTATTGCCCTGGCACTTTCATGGGGAAAATGTCTGAGGAAGAATGTGTTGAGATAAGACTGCCGCCTGATGGTAGGTATTACTATTATTAACCTACGATAACCCCAATGCACTCTACTTTATGTAATTGCGTGCTGCCACTTAATGGGTTCAGGATGATTACCGGATCCTCTAGAGAAAACAGTTTGTAACGGGTAGAGCTATCCAGCTTAAGGTTTAATATTAGTAATTAATTAGTTTTTAGGTCTCTTGTAGTATTATTCTTGTACTTACAGTAAAAGATGACCCAATTCGCTGGACCTGTAGAGAAAAACTGTTGCGCCAATAAAATATGTGATTCTTATTAGTTCTCTAGACTATATTCACTTTGATTTCATTATATTTTTCTTAGTGCCATCAAAGCCTCTTGAAATGCTGTGTGGCAACGAAAACCAAGAACAAAAAACAGAATGTCCTGTTGTAGAAGATGAAACAGAACGAAATGTTACCTTATTTTGGAAGGTAATTAAGATTTAATGTTTTTGAGGCAGTTCATTACACAAAACATTATAAAATATGTCAACTAGCAGGTTGGACAGACCCACATTTATTTGTCAGATAGTTCAGCTTTGATCCTCAGCAGAGTAAAATATTTTGCAACTACACCTTGACATTTTAGATATTTTTATAGTCTACATTCTGAGTAATTCTCTTTCCCACAGCTGCCAGAAAAAAGCTCTTGGAATGGCCTACCAACAATAATCAAGATTAAGATACGTTTTGAAGGCAAGGATGAAAATTACACTTACTACAGGAATATCAGTGCAACCAACACAAACTACACACTGACAGGGTTGAAACTAGATGGACATTATAAGATTCAACTGATATTTTGTTCCAATGGTGGGGACGGGCCAATTACCGCACCAATAGAGTTGTCTGAAATAAAAGGTTAGTAATGTAATTACCATGTTATGCCATTCTGCTATTCCATTCCATACCATACCATACCATACCAAACCATATCAAACCAAACCATATCAAACATCCTATATGTCATGCAGACCTAGAGTTATACCAATACAGTATACCTGTATACTTAAAATTCCAGAATTTCCAGGCAACCTTGTGTGGTCAACTTTGTATGTAACATTTTTGTTACATCATGACTGTATCAAACTTGTTGGAACAACCTTGTAACAAGTCTGGTAATTCCATCAAGCTTGTTACAAGTTGTTAACAACCTGTTCCACTTGTCGATCAACAGCTTGTGAACAGATTTGTAGCAACTTGTTTGCAGACCTGTAACCACTTCTACGTTTTTACGTTTGTATTTTGCACTATTTAGTTAAACGACCAGTGCCTGTAGGTGGTGAAGAGGATGATCCAACATTATTGATCATAATTGTCGTGGCTGCCGTGGTTTTAATTGTTGTTGTGGTTGTTGTTTTTATATATCTACTTCTCAGATCAAAAAGGTATTCAATAGTTTCCGTGATTTACCTTAACAATGTTTAGAGTCAGATTAGACCCACTCATGATAATCATAAAAACTTTAAAGACAATCTTTGTATGAATGTGTTCACGGCACAAGGTTTATAGTGGGTCACTGTGCCTTTCACCTTTGCAAGCAAAATCCGATTCCTGCAATATTCAGTTGTCTGATTATATTAGGCCAAATAAAAAAATGCTTGATTTAATAGCTGAGGCGGGAGGGCTTTTTTATTTTTACTTTTTTGTTAATTACCCCCGCAGGGTTTTGGCCCCAGAGATCCAGTACACCATAATCAGCCGGGGGCAGTTTTAGTGTAAACTATTTCTTGTAGTATTTTTGGGGGGATGGGGCGGTTTTTCCGCCGTATTGGTGATATTTTTTGTATTGATGTTGCGAAGGCCGCCATAGTTTGACATAAGAACCTTGTGTACCCAAGACCACGCGCTCCTATCGATCAGTCTATAGTGTCAAGGTCTGAGTATCAGAAAAATTTCAAATATTAAGCTGTAAAACGAAGAGATTTACATAAAAGAAATTCAGAGGCGGCAGAAATCGACAGGCGGGCGGTGACGCTAACCAAGTATTTTTTTATTTGGCCTAATTTCCACTCCGATGGGGTAGTATAGAGGTTCAGATTTGACTTACGCTACCGTTAAGCGATCATTAACCAATCAGATGCGTTTGATATATATCGAATCAACCAATCAGATGCGTTTCATATATCTGATTAACCAATCAGATGCGTTTGATATATTTGATTAACCAATCAGATGCGTTTGATATATCTGATTAACCAATCAGATGCGTTTGATATATCTGATTAACCAATCAGATGCGTTTGATATATCTGATTAACCAATCAGATGCGTTTGATATATCTGATTAACCAATCAGATGTGTACTAAGTAGTGGAAGTCAAATCTGAATAAGTAGTGCCAATTAATCTTCGGAGTGATAGGAATACACTATATTAAAACTAAATTTCGTCAGAATGAGGAAAATATGTAGGTAAATGTTGATAGTTCAACAACTTAATAAAGAATTAAGAGATTCTGTTTCAGAGATCTAGTGTCTTCCAACTCTATGAAATACTGCATGTTTTGTTTGAGTTCTGCTGCTTCTTCCTCTCATTTTAAAATACTTTTGTAATTATTTCTAGACAGCTCACGTTGCCACATTTACAACCGGTATGTATTGACTCATGGCTGTAGATACTATTCTTGTGCAAGTACTTTGTGGGTAGAATGGAGGTAGACATGGAGATTTAGCGACCGCCATCCGAAACTAATATCCTGGAGACGAGAATGAATAATGAAATCAACCTGACTCAGGCAGATCCTGTCTAGCTACCATCTTTGCAATTTGGCTCAATAACTATTTTGGAGGCATTTACTCTAGGTTTAGATGACATGGTTGTGGAGTTGATTTTGACATTTGAATTTTGCACTAGCCCCACAGACTATCAAGGCAGCGTTGCCATTTCAATCTACGCATGCTCACCAGTGCTAAACGTACGTTATTTATTCTAAACATTTCAGCCTCGACAAGGAACAGCTCATTCTGGAACTGATTGCAATTTGAAAACGAATCCTGCAGATTATGACTTTCTGATGAACAATCACGAGCAAGAGATAAAAAGTAAGTACATGCAGCTAAAATACCGCAATATCTAGGGCTGACCCATAAAAATGTATATAACTGGAACGTTACCTTCAGATAAACTACCTGTATTTTTCTTGAACCCGCGTGTTTATATCAGGATTCCCTGATCGAGGGCTGTTCGCTTGCGTGAAAAGACTGGGACCGGCCTTCAAATTTGGCTTTGAATTTCCGGTTGGAGGTTGCCCCCGGTGACTTTTTATTCCAGCCATGTTCAGGGGGGGGGGGGCGTATTTGAAAGTGGAGGAGTTGTTGGTTTAGCAGAAGAACGGTAAGAATTAAGTATGTCGAGAGTGCATTAAGTTTGGCAACATATTAAATAACTGTTAGTTATATTATGTATATATACTATATGAATAAATAACTGTTAGTTATGTTATGTATATATACTATATGAATAAATAACTGTTAGTTATGTTATGTATATATACTATATGAATAAATAACTGTTAGTTATATTATGTATATATACTATATGAATAGTTCTCGTAAGGAGCGAGATATTTACCATGTCTCTACGAAATGGGCCCCATCAGGGTGTTAGCTACAGTAAAAAATTCCGCGTTAAACGCGGTTTTCCCAGTTACCTTGAGGTCGCAATTTCCCAATTTGGGTCAGCCAAAAAATAGTTATAGAAATTCAATGTTGTTAATACGCCATTAAAAACATTATTATAACTACTTTTGCTCAAAATTACTCCCAAAATGCGGGAAATGTCATTTCAAAGACACAAAAATTTTAAAATCGAGAGGGGGCAACCGCATGCTCCCAGACCCACAAAAAAATGCCCGGCTTCAGGCTAAAATAAATTTCCCACTTTCAGGTAAACCCGGATTTTTTTTTACTTCTGGCTAACAGCACCCTGAATGGGATATGATTTCTAAACTGATTAAATGATGCTCCATTATGCTTTGCGCGCTTAGAGTTTAGGGTTTAAAGTTTAAGGTTTGCAAAGAACGACATTTTTTGAATTAGCTGTACACAAAGAGTGCCTAACTGTCATAACATATTGATTCAGGGAGACCTCGTATTAAATCTGACGACCAAAAAATTGGCATTAAATAAATTATTCTGTCTAGACAAATCATCTTATGAAAAGCTCTCATGTAATGGTTCGAGCACGTCAGAAAGCACTACCGATAGTGCCTCTTGCCCGCTTGTTGCCCGCACACCCGACACTTCCCGAGATACAGGCTATGATGACGTCACACATTGCCCTAAGAAGACTGGTAACGAGAGTGATTCCTCATTGGCATCAGGTGAACGTACCTCAGATGTTTAGGCATGTGTTATGTATATTTATGGATAAGTAGGGATAGTTTTGATCTTAGTATCCACGCTTTGATAACAAAATCCCATTATATCCCTCATATTGTGGATAAGTAGGGATAGTTTTGTTCTTATTGTCCATGTTTAGATAACAAAATCCCGTTTTATCCACCTTGAAGGTCAACTGTACGAAAACCTGGTTCGGGTATTTAGAATAAGTCGTCATTTTCTGTGTAGGTGATATTTTCTGTGTTGGTGTAATGTACTGTTCTTCCATTGTTTCCATCTAACCATAAAGAGACACAGATTAAAAATTATTCTTCAGTGAAACCTTGTTGGTTGTAACGAGCATTTGAAGGTTTTAATCAGCCTATTCAGTCATTGTGAGATTGCCTCATCAGATTAAAACCTGTCAAATGTTCTTGACAAGCACGAGACTTTCACGTGATATTAGACAACGTTTTAAATCGGCTACTGTTCATTCTTAGATGTAAGCAACGCTATAAAGGTACGAATATTATGGGTGACGCATGTCCTAAACGTTGTATAAATACATACATCATCGTTTTTTTCAAAATGAAAAATTCGTTTTTTTCAAAATGAAAAATTCAATTTTTGGTCTTATTCACAAAATAACCTAACCAGGATTCGTTCAACCAACCTTTTTTTTTAAATTTCCAAACTAGAAAGTCTTGTTTCTCAGTGATGTTTGCTAAACATAAGAAAACCAAGAAACATTGTTTCGTAGCTTTACTCCTAAAGGTGGGCGATGAATTAGCGTATTTCCCGAAAGTGAGCGAAGCAGGGATTATTGTTGCGAAAACATTGTTTCTTGGTCTTTCTTCCCCAACGAGGAATTTGAGCTTGGTTTCCGTATAGTCGTAATGGGCGTAAAAATAGAGTCATGATCTTTCTCAATGGCCAGTTTATAATAGTTTATTCCTGTGAACCATATATACATCATAAGTATTCTCTAGTTAGAATCACTCCGCGTATTTTCAGTTCTAAAATGTTGTATTTCGGCTGATGAGAAAGAGCATGACTCAATCTTTACGACCGTTAGGAGGATATGGAAGCCTGGGCTTTATCAGATGTTTTGGCAACAAAGTGTCGCCTGTGTCTTCAATTTCCATGTCTTCGCGTCCTCACGTCGCTTGCTGACGTCATATGACGTAATGTTTGGGACAAATTTTGATTGGAGAGATTATTTAGAGCATTCTCAGTTATGTCTTGACGAACGAGCCGTATTAAAATTCCTCAATTTGCTCAAAATATCGACTTTATGTCGGAATAATCGAGCAATACCCTCAAAAAAGGCCCTGGCAACGAGGTTGAATACCCTCAACTGTTTGCAAATATTCTTATTTCTTTGATTTTAAGTGTAGTTTTGTTTTTATCTACGGTTTTCTTCTGCGGTAAAAAGTTGTAAACAGTCTGGGGTCGTTATTCTGACATTACGGTTGATATTCGATCAAATTAGAAATTTTTCTAATACGTCTCGACTCTGAAGGAACAACTCGAATGTTATAATTTTTAACTTAAAAATTGTATTTTGTATTTCAATACTCGTAACTGAACAACAAGTTGTCACAACAGCTTTGTTGTTGCAAGTCTGTTGAGACGTCATCAATCTTGTAACAAGTTTTCAACAAGCAGGGAACAAGCTGTGAGAATTCGCAACTTGATATCAACTTTCCCCGTATCATCTTCGCTCGAAAAAAGAGAATTTGCGAAAGTGATCGAAGCAAATTCGCAACTAAGGGCATTTTTTCGCGAGAAAAAAGTGCTGCAACCTGATTGGCTAGTTAAAGTGGATTTTCATTGGACGCACACTCACCAATTTTCATAAATGCTGAATCTGTGCTTTCATTGGTGTTTCCAAGAAAATCCACACACGTTTGGCCAATCAATTTTTATACATACTTGTATATTTTTAAAGTTTTCCTCATCATATTTTCCTTGAGCAATTTTATAAGCTAATGTGTAAGATTTCACATGTTTCCTGGATCCGTTTTTGTGGCTAGTCCTGAATTATATACACATTAGTAAGTAAAATTTTCAATGACAGTTGTTAAGGGATCTTTCATTGTATTGTAGTTTCTCTACATTTATAGACAATATAGAAATTGTAGTTTATGTGTTTCAATATAGATATAATTGTAGCTTAGGTTTAATTATATATAATTAATTAGGTGTGTTCTTTTTTGTAAAATTATGCTACAGAATTTGGCAGTTTAGAATGGCAAGGCATTGAGTGTATGCTGTGGTTACGTCATTTTCATTGCCGTTTTATTTGCCAAATTTAATGCATGTACTTGATGTAGTATTATAGTATAGCAATGTAGTAACACTTGGTGGGTTTCTGACTCGCAGTACAAAGCAACAGCTGGTGGTCAACTCAGAAATGTTCCGTAAATGAACTTGATGGAGACATGATAGACCTCATTGTCTATGTTTTTGTCTTGGTTTATGCAAAAAATGGTCTTTTCATCGTCACGTGTGTATTGTATTTTTGCCAGAGCAACCATAGCTATGTTTTCATTTAACCATTGTGTAATATCACGACTGGGTAATTAAATCAACACACTGCTATTGGTTGTTTGGGCGAAAAAAACAATACGCACGTGACGATGAACCGATCATTTCTTGCATATACCAAGAGAAAAACATCTAACTGAGGTGTATTATGTCTGCATCGAGTTCCCTAACCACCTTATTCTATGACTTTCACCATGCTACAGTTCAATTCACTTGCAAGGCATTTGCACAAATCTCATTAGAATCTCATTACTCCCTCTACTTTTGTGTTAAACGTCTCGTGGAATTGTTTGAAAAGCGACTTTTCAAAGTTGTAAGTGTAAATTTACTGTCAACTGCAGTGATAAAATGTCGCAGTGCGTGGGAGAGGCACTCAGTATATCCCAAACAAATGGTGGATAGACAGAGCTCCAGGTTGACTGCCATCTGCTGCACGATAGTGTTTAGTGAAACTCACCTATCCTGGTAATATACCACATAGCTATGATATAGTAACATACTGTGGCTAGTATTGCCATATAGTGTATAATATAGCCCTTACGTACTTTCGTATTGTTCAGGCCTACTCTGGGATCTTAAATCGCTTAAACTGCATTCTAGGCCACCCCAGAGTCGGCCTTTGTTCAGTCTACGGGAATTAATGTATGTATACAGCGCATGTATCGTTAGTCACTATAGTCATGATACTTTGTATTTTGGTATATCCTGGTTGAGTTTCACTCAGCGTTCCTGGGCAGCAGATGGTGTTCAACCTCAAAAATGTTGAGACTTGTTGGAGCAAGCAAACTTTATCTCTCGATTTATTTATTTCCTCCAAAAAAGGTAGCAATGAAAATGAACAAAATTGCATCACTTTCTGATATCTGTACGTTGACTATCCTATGTTGCACGCTAGTGAAACCATCTTATAATACTCTTTATGATCGATTGTATAGATAAATTAGTGTAATTGATACTAACTAGTGCTAATTGTAATCAATTATCGATCACTTGCTAGTATTATTTGATAAATACTACGGTTTGTAATCAATTATATCAGATCAGTATTATTGGGACTGAATATTGCTTATTGTGATCAATTTTATCGATTATTTAGAAGTATTCTAACAACATACTACGGTTTATAATCAATAATTTTGATCAATCAGCAATATTAGTACCAAATACTGCTGATTGTAATCAATTATATCCATCATTTAGCATGATTATTTGAATCATTACTGTACGAAGTTAATTATGTGTTTTTCTTAGTCAATAAATTGTATATGTGGCGATAGTTTTTCGTGATACTCTGTGTACAACCAAGCTTGCAGCTGGTGTCTTAAATTCCTTTGAATACTCTGAGTGGAAGATCGTTTCTGGATCCTTTCGTGTACATTTTGTCGTCATTTATAGACCACCATATTCTACAAATCACCCGGTAACCGTGAATGCATTTATTGCTGAATTTTCGCAGTACTTGGAGACTATTATAATGTCGACGGATCCACTTATTATCACGGGTGATTTTAATATTCATGTGAATTCAAAAACAGACGGTGATAGTCTGAAGTTTGTCGATCTGCTATTGTCCATGGGTTTACAGCAACATGTCGAATTTTCTACACATGTTTCTGGAAACACTCTTGACCTGGTAATTACTCGAGAGGTGGACCCTATTTTGGGATCACCCCCTCGTCCGGACCACCTTTTCTCTGATCACATGGCTATCTCATTTGGGCTTAATTCTTCCAAACCACTTCCTTCAAAGAAATGTGTAACTTACAGATCATTGAAATCTATAAATATTACTAGTTTTATGAAAGACCTGGGTGAATCAAAACTATGCCTGGATGCTCCTACACAACTTGATTCCTTGGTAAGCTGCTATAATAATACATTATCTTCTGTTCTGGATCGCCACGCTCCGCTGAAGAGGAGAATTGTTACCTCTAGGGCTATGGTGCCATGGTATGACGAGGAAATCAAACTTGCAAAGAAGGAAAGAAGGAAAGCGGAGCGGAAATGGCGGACTACAAAAACGACGGCAGATTTTAATAAATTTAAATCATTGAAAAACCATTGTACTCAATTAATGAGGAAAGCAAAATGCTCCTTTTTCTCTGATTTTGTCAAAGAAAACAGCAATAACCAAGGGACTCTATTCAAAGCTATCAAAGGAATGCTGGTTGAAAAAAATGCAATAAGTTTCCCCGGACGTAATGAAACAGCTCTCGTTAACGAACTTGGCAAATATTTTGTTCAGAAAATCTCTAATATCCACTCTGAGATAAACAACGAGATTTCTTCAAATAATGATGGTCACGTAGATCCTCCAAGTGATGACAATGAGGAGTATCCGGGTGATGTGTCGCATTTTGATGCGTTCGAGCCCTTGTCTGAGGATGATGTTAGAAAGCTTGTTGTGGACTCGCACAAAAAATCATGTTACCTTGATCCAGTGCCAACAGATTTCTTGGTGAAATGTCTGGATGTGTTACTTCCTGTGATTACAAAAATAATCAATATCTCACTTGAAACTGGGCACTTTCCTAGAGACTGGAAGGAAGCTATCATTCTTCCCATATTAAAAAAGTCTGGGCTGGAGTCCGCTTTTGAAAATCTTCGTCCCATCAGTAATTTAGCATATATTTCAAAGCTTATTGAACGAGCAGTATATAATCAAACGCACGATCATATCCTTCGATGTGGCTTTTATCCAGTTTTGCAATCTGCTTACCGGCGGTATCACTCCACAGAGACTGCGTTACTCAAAGTACTCAATGACATTTTGTTGAGCATGAACAGTCAACGTGTCACTCTCTTGGTTCTTCTGGACCTAAGTTTCGCTTTTGACACAATTGATCATGGAATTTTGCTGGAACGGTTAAGGTCAAAATTTGGAATACGTGGAACAGTTCTCAGTTGGTTTTCTTCCTATTTGTCTGGTCGAAGTCAACGTGTTATGCTAAATGGTACCCTTTCTGATTCATCTGATTTGAACTTTGGTGTCCCGAAGGGTTCGTGTTTGGGGCCTCTTCTTTTTATATTATATGCCTCCAAACTGTTCGATATTATTAACAATCACTCGCCGGATTTACATGGTTTTGCTGATGACACTCAGTTGTATGTGTCCTTCAAACCTGACTACCCATGCGATCAATGTGAAGCGATCTCGGTAATGGAAAGCTGTCTCAACGATCTTCGGAAGTGGATGATTCAAGATAAATTGAAACTAAATGACGGTAAAACTGAACTGTTAATAATTGGATCTAAGCAGCAACTGCAGAAACTTAACCCATGCCATGTACGTGTCGGGAATGCTGATGTCCTTCCTGTACCAATAGCTCGTGATCTAGGAGTTTGGCTTGATTCAAATTTATCAATGTCATGTCATATAACAAAGACATGTGGAGCCGCATTCTATTGGCTTCACAACATCAAACGCATCAGCAAGTTTTTATCTCGGGAAAATCTGTTGACTGTTATACACGCCTTTGTTACAAGTCGACTAGTTTATTGTAATGGTCTCCTGTATGGTTTACCAAATACTGGACTGATTAAGTTGCAGAGGGTTCAAAACGCCGCTGCAAGATTAGTGACTTCAACACGAAAATACTATCACATTACACCTATATTACGTGAACTACACTGGTTACCTGTGAAGTTCAGGATCCATTTTAAACTGCTATTGCTTACTTTTAAGCTTTACATGGAATGGCTCCAAAGTACATAGTAGATCTACTCGTTGTTAAAGTGGAAGGAAACTACCTTTTACGCTTTAATGATAGCATAATGCTAGAGTTCCCTAATGGTAAATTTTTACGGTCATTTGGCGACAGATCTTTCACTGTGGCAGCTCCGAAACTTTGGAATGAACTTCCGAAAGAAATTCGTGACATTTCGTCAATAAGCGTATTTAAAACTTGTCTTAAGACTCATCTTTTTAAACTAGCTTTTAGTATTTAGTTTATATTAAAGTTAACATTTCAACATTTTAATACGCTTTTAACATTAGTTATATTGTAATACAGCGCTTTTGATCATTACATGTAAAAAGCGCTTTATAAATTATTAAATTATTATTATTAGAGGATTTATTAAATAATTTGCATCTCTATCTTTGGACTAGAGTTTTTCACCTCTGCCGAATTAAATGTCTGGTGTCGACATCTTGTTGCAAAATCTATGATTTAGCTGCATTTGGAGACTTCATTGAAAAGGTATATCATTATTAAATTCATATTAATCTGACACTGCAGAGAACAAGGAAAAACTAATTCTCTCGAGCGGGATTTAGCTCGCATCTTCGAGTTTCTAGATCCCTCTTTACCAATTTAGCTATCGTGTCAATGGGCATTGCTAGTAAGCATTATCTAATTTAAATAAATGCATGAAATATTTTCGGATGAAAACGAATGCCGCTCATTCATAGGGGGAAATAAGAGGACAGTTGGTCAAGGTTAATACCAAGAAAGATTCTCCTGAGGAACAGACAGTGTACAAGAAACTGGAAGTTTTGATTGTCCACCTGGACAACTTGGAAAATGATCAACAAAAGCAAGTGGAAGCACTCTAGTCAAAGATGGACGAAACTGAATTTAAGGCAAGTCAGGTGACAACCGCAACTGTAAGTAAACCAATTGCAAATGATCTTAAGCAAGTATTATGTAGAGGATTCAAGATTAATGGGCAGATAGGAGAACCTGGCGAACAGGATAAACTTACTTTTGTAAGCTTGGTCAGACAAATTGAAAGTGCATTATTGAAGGGTTGCCTTCAAACTGAGATGACCGATGCGGTAATAAGAGCTACTCTCTTAGTATGCAGTTCCGAAGTTATCTTGAAACTATCAGTAACTTGACATTGCCAAGATTACGTGCTATTTTGAGATTACACTTTCAGGAGAAAAGTCCAACTGAGCTTTATCAGTTTTAGCCCATTTTTACAGCAATCAGGGATAACAGATGACTATAAGACTGTAAATGCGTCTGATACCATAATGCACGCCTTGTGAGGACCTTGGCATATAATTCATAGGCGTTGCGGGGACCTGAAGTCCTTACAGTGTTTGGCGTATAGTATTGAGTATTTATTAGAGACCTTTGGATTTACGTTTACGGTAAACGTCAAACCGCTAGCAAGGTTTTTGATTTTACAATTCTATTATAATAGCTTTCAGCCCAGTTTTGAAATATATTAAACTTATTAAACTTGTGCTTTTTTGCAATGATTTAAGAAAGCAAATTAACCACTAGTCATGCCATTCACCAAAGCAGTATATTAAGATTTGGCGTTTGAAGTTGACGTTTGGCGTATAAATTTCATGTTTTAACGACTACAAGCCCTCGTAGCAATTCAAGCATGAAATTTATACGCCAAACGTCAACTTCAAACGCCAAATCCAAAATTTACTGCTTTGGTGAATGGCATAACTAGTGGTTAAATTTCTTTCTTAAATCATTGCTAAAAAGCACAAGTTCAATAAGTTTAACATCTTCCAAAACTGGTGAAAGCTATTATAATAGAGTTCTAAAATCAAAAACCTCGCTAGCGGTGTGACGTTTCCCGTAAACGTCAATCTAAAGGTCTCTATTAAATAATTTGCATCTCTATCTTTAAACTAGAGTTTTTCACCTCTGCCGAATTAAATGTCTGGTGTCGACATCTTGTTGCAAAGTCTATGATTTAGCTGCATTTGGAGACTTCATTGAAAAGGTATATCAATATTAAATTCATATTAATCTGACACTGCAGAGAACAAGGAAAAACTAATTCTGTCGAGCGGGATTTGAACTCGCATCTTCGAGTTTCTAGATCCCTCTTTACCAATTTAGCTATCGTGTCAATGAGCATTGCTAGTAAGCATTATCCGATTTAAATAAATGCACGAAATATTTTCGCGAATTTAATATTTATATCGCTCAAGATGGTTCTGAAATAAATTGTATATAATTTTAATAGATAAACTACCTGAAATATGCAGAGGGATTCCAGACGAAGGGCCCTTTGCTCGAAACGTCTAAGTTCTCTTTGTATATTTTACACTTTTGAAGTCCTCGTAGGTACGGTTGCGTTAAATGTTTACACCAGTCCTCTTAATTTCGACTGGTGCATACATTACACGCGGGTCCTCCTAATGTCTAGCACGCCCGTATGTGTGTATGTGTGTGTTTGTCTTTGAGCACGATAACTCAAGAAATACCAAACATATTCATACGACATTTTTTGAATGCATTTCCCATCGGCCAAGGAAGAATTGATTAAAATTTGGTTGAATTTGGTTAAAAATTGAACGAGAAATGAACAAACGTTTGTCTTGCTTTTCCTGGTCAATTAAAAAAACTTACTGAATGCGTAATTAGGACGTGTTTAATGTATGCACGCAGTTTACAGGGTATACTAGAAAATACATGCATGCAGAAACCCTCGCCTTGCTGACAAAACCATTTTATTTTCCGAACGTGAAGTATTTTAAGTAGTTGTCATGGTAACACGATAATTTTTAAGAATATTTTTACAAATAAAAAATCCCCTATAAATATCACTTTTAATTACAAAATTATCAATTTCCTAAGCATATATATGTTAGGTATGTTATTATACGTAATATAAGCTTGAATTTAAGATAAAATTCAACCACAAACGCTTCGCAAAACGTTTTAAAATGTTCTTTTACTATAGAGCTAAACTGCCGTTATCGATAAACTTTGAGTTCGAAATAAAATGATTCCAAATTCTCCCATACAAATAACTTTCCTTAGTATAATAAAAAGTGTAATCAATAAAGAAACACTGAAATAATACGCTGTCTTGTTTCATATTTATACACAACGATCGGCTTTTAAAGTAATTACAGTAGGTATGTTATTATACGTAATATAAGCTTCAATTTAAGGTAAAATTGAACCACAAACACTTCGCAAAACGTTTGAAAGTGTTCTTTTTAAATAGAACTAAACTGCCTTTATCGATAAACTTTGAGTTCGAAATAAAATGATTCCAAATTCTCCCATGTAAATAACTTTGCTTAGTATAATAAAAAGTGTAATCAATAAAGAAACACTGAAATAATACGCTGTCTTGTTTCATATTTTATATACGCAACGATCGGCTTTTAAAGTAACTACAGCCGAGATTACAGTATATTAAAAGCAAACAATGCATCAATATTTGAAACAAACTTACCTTTGTTAACGTCGGCACGTTTACTTCCTTTTTTTAGCAATCCTCTTGCCTTTATTTTATCAAAAATCCTTTGCAATTTACAAAATCTTGCAAAAATGAAATATGTTTGCAAGAAATCATCAAATCAATTTCGCTGTCGTCAATCGTCATTCAGCCGTTATAATGCCAATTTTAAATTGGACCAATCAGTGTTGGCTATTCATTACAGTCCGCTATATTATGAGATCAGTGAGGATGACCACCCACCGAAACACGCACAGTGACCCACGCCCGCGATATTTGATGAACTTTAGACTTCGCTAATGCTTCCCTTCCCCGGGTGTAAATAGCCGGGGGGAATTAGTACCATCGCACGGCGCTTCGCGCCGTCGGCTCGGGGATAAAGGTATACAAATAATGTAATTAATGGTATCTTTTTAGATTATATAGAAACGCAAACGATCAGAAAAACATTGTCTTCTCTATTGTTGTGAACACAATCACAATAGTCTAAAGTTTCTCAAGAATGTGAAACGACTAATTATAACGACTAATTATAAGCGTTAAGTTAGACTAAATTTAACACACTGGCTTAGTATCTCAAAGCCCACAGGAGTAATACTCCTATCGGGCTAATATATTTGTAAAGCACGCGATTTTAGAGCAGCCTCCCTGATATAAGTGAGATTTACAACTGCTGATATACGTATACAGGGTGTCTCAAAAAAACCCAAAATCATTGAAATTGACGTATTGTTGGATATTCAATGCCCTAGCACTAAGTTAATCCCACGAATGCATAAAAGATTGACATAACTGCTATAATGAATGGTAATACTCAGCGTAAACTTGTTATGTCAGGCATAAAGTACTAAACCCACGAATGCATATTAC